>JAGDQP010005647.1:835-42938 GCA_022664845.1 Lepisma saccharinum
CCATGGTAGGATGTTAGTAATGTAAAGAAGATATTAGCGCATCTGCTAAGATTTTGATAGTTTAAGTTTGTAGCTTAACGAATCGTTCTTGAAATTATAACATTAACTACAACCAATAACAAAAATTGTGTTTCGTGTGCTGCAGTTATTCAAGAAGCAATAAGAAACGTGCCGGAAAAAATATCAGTTTCGCTAAACTATTTTCAAGCTTAATTTAGAAATATATTGAAATGTTCCGCGTTAATACAAATTTCAGAGATATATTCCCTATTCTCACTATTTGCAAGAATTATAAATGAAAACGAGCCACACAGTGCCAACAAACGTAAATATTAGAACCATCTACCTCCACGTTACGATGCTGGAGTGATCGCCTAGTGTCGAAAGATGGACCCTGCAGCAAACATTTGACATTCATCGTCCATTTTCAATCTAATCCAATATGGACAAAATTTTCAGTTCTAATTTAGTTTTTTTACTATTGTTATCGCTGTGCAGTCAGTTTTTTATTTATATCATAATCCTTGAATTATTCATGCACCGGATTGCTATCTAATAATACATGTTGTATTTAATTATTTATTTGTAATGATTAAGACAAATAGAAACGGACCATACAACGATAACAAGCGTAAAAACTGAGTAAGAGCTGAAAATTTTGTTTATATTGATTAAGACTGGAAGTGAACGATCAAGATTAACTGTCCCTTCCGCTTCCTGGTTTCATATATTCACTAATTTTTTAATGGCATCGATCAATTCAGTATCGCTTTTAGATAGAGGTGAGCGTTTGAAACCAAGGGCTCATTTCCTTGCAAGCGTGCGTTGCTTGCTTTGGTTGCGATTTGAGTGAGTACCCAATTAAAACACTTGTTTTATTAGTTGTTCTACGTGTAACATGTATTTCAAATGGCTACTCAGCAAATCACTAGCAACGCACACTTTCAAGAAAAGCAACCCTAAACGTTCAGTCCTTTCTGGATCAAACTGGAAGTAGACAGAATACGTTACTTCTTCCCTCTGGTGTATGGTATCAGATAATAACTAGATTAGTAATTCAACTCTTCACCTGAGTAAGCTCCCGGCTTTCTTTATTTCTATAATTCTAGTACAAAATTCACTTTTGTTTTCCTGCTTTCGTTAGTCTGGCCAAGGAAATTCCAATAAATATTTTTTTCTTCGTATTGTATTTTCAGATTCAAGATATCTTTCTACAGATTCAACGCCAGATATTACAATACAAAGAAAAGCCTCTGATACGCTATAATAATATTGGCATCTGATATTTCAAGCAGAAAGAACTGAAATATGTTTCGATACATAACATTTGTTTGTGGACGTGCTCGGGGAAGTATCATTCCACACTTTCCCTCATTCACTGCAATTCTGTCTATGTTTGCTACAAATTCCAAACTGCTGGGAAGTCGGTGGCCGTTTGGTCTAGTGACTAGCGCATCGGGTTACTACCCAGGAAGGCCTGGGTTAGATTCCGTGCCATGTCATTTTTCACAAACAAGACAACTTCTTTTCACTTCTTTCTTTTCACTTTTCAGTAGTTGCTACCTTTTCCTTACAATTATTTTCAACATTTCATGCATTCACGAACACAAAGAAAAGAATAGAAAATCAAGTTAGATTATTTTTATCTATACCCATCTTCAACATGTTACAGCTTCACGAATATAGGTTAGGTAACGTCAGGTTAGATTTTTTTTTCATTATATGTGATTCACATCTCGTTTAACACAAGAAACTGTAACAAAACCCCTTATTCCCAATCATGACGTGAGGAATATTACTCCCCCGAGACGGACGACTTGTTTATAATTAAATTTCAATAATACCTGTATTTATTTTTTGTAATAAAATGATAAAAGTACATCAAATAGCACACATTTCAATTATATTATTTAATTATGTAAAAACCCTTCCCTTCAATTTGTTACTCCATAAAGGATTCCCACTGGCATTAGTGATTACTAATAGCAAATTCACAACAGAGGACCATTTCGAAACAACGTGATGCACCGAAATTGCACAGATATAATTCTGAAGTTGTGCTTACAGTTCATGAACATATAATTAAATAATTAGTCAAATGTAATTCAATAATTGTCAAAGTGTGGGATCATAGAGTTACAAATATAAATAGAGGGAACCTTAGGTTGGTTTGTATGAGAGGGGAATGAAGCCAAGAGACGGAAGGGACGAGCTATTTCGGACATATTAACTGGACCCATATTTAGAGACCCTCTTTTCGAGTATTGCCTCTCTCAGGTGCACTCATCCTCTATCGAAAAAGGCAATCCTCACAGTACTCGGTATAGAGGGATTCTAATGGGCCCACACAAGATGGCTGCCGATGAACCGAATTTGGCTTCATGGACGTCATGTACACGTATGTTCTCTCTATTTTCTTCCTAACTCTACATTAGTAACCCTTCTGGGATACTATTTACGGTATTTGTTTTCTTCGTTGTCATCATAATTTTGGAAGCTACTAAAGTAAAGCATCAACTTCAGGAGACGAAAAATCTTATCTTGAAATTAATAATTATAATAAATTGGCATTGCTACTCTAATTTTACAATCTCAACGATCACCTACCATTCATTATCTAAACTTATATTCCTCAAACCAAACGATTATACTTGTAATCTGATTTTTGCAACATAGACATGCTTTTGGATCATCTACACAGTAAATTCGAAAGAGCAGAAAATTTCATCTTCTCACAGCGCAAAGAGGGACCACTCACTCTTTCAAAGCGAAATTTTCAATCGAAAAGAGTTGTTTTCAACGGAATGCTCTTGCTTTGGATAGAAAGAAATGATCTTTCTAGGTGAAATTCCGATGCTTTTATTGATGTAACTTATTTTTTCAACTTGAAAGAGCAATTTCTCATCTTTTTCGAGTGGTTCACATCTAATATTGCCCTCACATTCCACAAGCTCGCAAAGTGGGACCTGACGCCATAACAGAAAATTCGCCATACTTGACGCTTGTTGCAGTCGCTTCATGCTGAATTATTGGCAAGATTTTCTTCATATCCATACGCGACTAAAAGGCAACTCATCAGACACTATTCCAAAAACCAAAAGAATTTTGTCCTATTTCAAAGCCCACTGTTTCCGTTTTGATAATATTTACTGCGGTGAGTAGTGATTTCGCCTGGTTACTCTTCCATAAGAGCCTAGCTATTGAAGATAACGAACAGATGTATTAGGATTCATCTCAAGGTATTCTATCACATCTGCACCCTTGTAATGTGGATTGCCATCCATCACCACCCGTTCCTCAGCACTCAGTTGTTTTGGTGCTGGTCCAAGGTGACTTTAATGTAGCATTACAGTTTCCTTTTGCGCTGTCTTGAACTGAACAATCATCCGATTGATGGTGGACAGCAGGTTCTTTAGTGTTCAGGAAGTATGCCTGTCGAGTATGACACCATCGTATTGCCCATTAATACGCACTTATTGGAAATCACTTAATTCTGCGGTCACTGGGATTCGAAGCAAATTTGTTGACGTCGAGACTATGTCACTACTACACCCAAAACTACAAAGACATGCAAATGTGCTGTTACTACCATGCAAGATGTCTACTTACTTACGGGTTGTCTTTGCATAGCTGTGGTCTTTTTCAAAGTATTCCTTCAAAGAGGAGATCTAAGCGTGCCAAAAGCCATCCATGTTTTTGCATCCCTTTCAGAGCCTGCTTCAAAGCTTTTACTGTTTCTTTCGAAATTTATTTATGGCCGGTCATTAGGCATCTAAGGCCCAGGCTTCGGGAAGGGGAAAGGATTCGGGAGGGTGTCGGCCAGGGCCTATGTTGAAGGTGTCATCCCAACGTTTGCCTGGTGTGACAGGAAAAATCCTGGAAAAGCCTGTCAGGATGATCGAACCTATGACCTCCCGAATGCTACGCCAACGTTCTACCACTGAGCTACGATGGCTCGCTTTACTATTTCTTACGTTAACGTAAAGCAGGGGTGGATTTCGGTCCTGGCTTGACCTCGCCCGATCAGGCTAAAAGTTTCCAGACACCTGGGTGAACAAAGCAAAAGCAATAATACTGTAGTAAACTCCCAGTAATAAGATATACCCAATCTAAGCAGAGTCTTGGAAACTACTGTGGGAGTTGGAGGAAAGTCAAGGGAGCTAAATTAGAATTGCACGGAGGATGTAGAACCATTTCTGAACTTAAGCCAAGAATTTTTGACTTGCTGCGCTAAGGAAGAGTGTTATCATGAAGTTTCTTACAATTTTGGGAAGGTATGGACGCTTCTTAGAGAACAACCCTGTCAAAACATCTGGACAAGATTAAATTTCTGGATTTAGTTACAAGTATATTCTGATGTGGATAAGACTACGTAGAGGCCTTGTATAAATACTTACTTTAATTAAAACTGACTGATACGGCTATTACAATAAAGTTGTGTAATAGCCTTTCAGCCAGTTTTAATTAAGTATGGATGCAAGACCTCAACATAATTATATCCACTTGTTACTCTGTGCTTTTGTTTCTAATAAAGTCAAAGATACAAAGCCTTGTCAGCCTATTTTAATAAACTTTGATATTCTGATACACCATTCCTAGGTAAAGAGACTGAAAGCTAGTCTCAGATGAACGCTTCTTCAGGTATTCTCTTGTAGGTCACGTCACCTTCTTCCTGGAATGGTTCCTTTACATGGAAGGGTCTCGAGCATACACTGTGACGAAGTTTGTTTCTATTATCTATCATTACTAACTAACTAACTCTAGGACTTGACGGAACTTGTCGAGTTCCTTGTCAGAATAACAAACGCTGAATTATTTCCTGAGCAATATCAAGCCAGCTTTCATCACGAACACCTACCTCTCGATGATTCCTTCTACTATTATCCTTCCAACAACGTCTTGGTCTCCCCAATGGCCCCTTTCCCTCCGGCTTCTCAACGACAGTGGAATATAATCTTTGTTTTCCTCGCCATCTGACCTAAACGACATGTCAATCTTAGCCGTCGGGTCGTGGAAAATGGTACACGTTTCCTGAATGGAATGTATGTAATACTCGACAGGTATTTAGAGATAAAAATAAAAAGAATGATCCTACAAATATTGGCATTTTTATTGTAAACAAAATTACTTTTATTATTTCAACATATTACTGAAGGTTTTGACTACAAAAACACAAAAATAAGGTCGGTTCAACAAGTGACAGTAGAAGCAATGTATTAAGTTATTTCCCTTGATTTTTACTTTGTATTCAATAAAAAATGGAAGCTTCAGAGCCTCTAAGAACCAGTGCACCCATTGCTTTATAAATACCTGCACTTCTGCTTCAAAAATGACCTGTATAAAAATTTTCCAATCTAAACGTGTATCAAGGTGTATATGATTCTGAGTGTTTACCTATAACAATATAAAACTCTAAAATTAAAGCTTTGTGAAGTAACAAAAAGTCATGCTTAGTTTTCACTTAACAATGTAAATATATATATATAATAAAATATATTATGCTTTCATTTAAACATGAATCTTATTATAAACATCTATGGTCCCAAGTGAATCGATGGCTACATTTGTTTTCTTTTTCTCAAATTAACAGGAAATCTGTTAATGTAGAAACTCTCTATGTAAAATTATTTACTCACTCATTTTACAAAACACTATTTATAGAACAATATAAACTTGAGATGAAAGACTTAAGAATTCTTTCTGTATAAAGCAGACAAAAAAGTAAATTGAAATAAGTCCCATCCAAGCGATTAGGTCAACTCTCATGATTAGGTTAGATCGTTACACTATACCCGGTGCCTCCACCATATTCCGAGATGTTCCAAAATGATACGAAACTAATCTAACCTAACCTACGAGGTATGATTTCTAACCACTCAGGACTAGAACCACTTCACCTGGTCAATAAAAAAAATTCCTTTGTGGAAGTAACTGTCACAATTTGAGGAAGTGTTTGTGTGTATTGTTGATGATTCAATGTTGCATTTTTGCATTATGATTAGGTTCGAAGATACAGTTTTGTGTTAGACGGGATAAATAATCACAGCAACGAAATGGAAACACTCTACTGCATACAAATTGACCAATTACTTGTATGGTAATCAGAAGGATTAATTATAATTCGAAATGATCTGATAATGGTAAAAACAATAATTGGCCAAGAGAACCCACAAATATTGTAGAATTTCAAAATAAATCTAAATAGGTTATAACTGGATAATTCCTATGCACAATACTGGAGTAATTTGTATCCATGGGATTAACTTCAGGTGTGGTCAGCCAACTTTATGCCACCTTTATCCTACTATTCTAATTTTTCCTTACAAGAAATTCACGCACACAAAGGAAATAATGCCGAGAAGAAAGAATGAGGGTTAGTTAAAGTCAGGTTAGATTTTTATAAAGTTATGGGATATTTCTGTTCATAACATTGACATGTCCAACAAACGGCGGAGGGACGATAATGGATGAGGTTCCCCTTCTACGCCATAACTTACCTCTATCAGGATGCAATTTGCATTCACTTTTATTACCTTGCGTACTGCGGAGTGCGCAGTCATTGTAGTTGACACACATTCTGTGCGAAATAATATAATACCATAGATTTTTCACTAATTACATTATAATTTTAATGACTTAACCTCTGTTGGTTTTCACGTTCTCAATACCAGTCAGAAACTTCCGAACATTACAATTCTTCCATAATTTTTACAAATTTGGCTGACTACATCTATAGTTAACCCCAATAAAGGATGCACGTTACAATATTCTGTTACGTGTTAACTGAAAAAACAAAAAATACTTCAAAATGTTTACAGAGGCAATATGCGTCTCTGCCAGAAGCAGTTCCATGTTCACTTCTAATAAGAATTCTACTGCGAATACACTTTCTTTCTAACCAACTAGATTGAAGTACTTACTATTTGAAGTACAACATTTCGGTATAAGCTTCCCATTATATTATTTTACAATACTTCTTTCTGTAATTGAACGTACGTATTATTGTTAATTATATTTGAAGCATACGACCGAATAAGGTACTATCTCACAATTTCAGTTCAATACATGTATATTCTTTCCTTCCTCTGGATTGATCTTATGAGTAAAATCTATTAGGAGCCACGGGATTCTAGTGGTTTTTTGCGTAACCTATGTAATAACGGATATTCTATCAGTCCCCATTTTAATGGTAAAATTTAAATAATGGATGTAGTGAAAAAAATAAGAGATAGATCCCAATAAGGTTAAGGAATTACGATTCTTCTCGTTCGTCGTGTTGATTATTCTTATGTGAAATCATATTTTGAGTTCGTGAAATATTCTTGTAGTAGAACGAAGCATTAACTTCCTGGATGATTGATGGTAATGTTATCCACTTGCTACCTGATAAGCATATGTAATTGAGAATGCCTACCGTAAGCATTACCATGAGGTATATAAGAACTGGATTGGTTGGTAAGCATGAAAGTTATGTCTGGACATTATATCTTTTATATGTCTTTGATTATATTTAGTCTTTAGCAATAGTATGTTACATAACTCTCTGTAAACGACCTACAGATTATTTATATGAGCGTTTATGATTGGTAATAATTCTTATCTTTACAATGGATGGCTTAACTTTAGTTACGCGTGTATTGGCGTTCTTATGTTACTACTTGGAACACGGCGTTATCTATATTAGTTTACTGTAATACAATAGGTTATGAACAGATTATCATCGTCGTACTAAGCGCTAGTTCTGCTTCTTTTCCAAAGTATATTTAACATTGTCATTCCATATTACTTTCACATAATAATTTGGGACTATACTGAATCAGGAAAATGTTCTAAACTGCTTTGTAATGATATGTTTTAACATGAATTGTATGTACATTGAGATGGCAATTTAATTTGTAATATACGTTACATTTTTATGTCATATGTATAATATAAATAGAAGACAAATCTATTAATAACTTACTTATGTGTTTTGTACTATGCATTTCACGTTCCTGATTCTAAGTTAATGGTGCAAGTTTGATTACGCAAGTCCATATATTAAAATATATTAGAGTATTCTCGAGATCATGTTTATGGTAAACCGTGTGTAAAATACCAAGTATTTTATAGGTTTTCCTACTGCGTTTGCGTGCAACGTGACGCTAATCCGGTGTACTACAGGGAAGTATTCTAGGGCCCTATAACTTCTATATGTAGTTTTCTGTTTGTATATGATTGCAAGATCTTTAGAAAAGTAACTATCGTTAACGACGCTCTCCTTCTTCAATACGATATCTCGGAAATAGTTGATTGGTATACTAACTACAATATGGTCCTAAATTCTTTAATGTCATCCACTCTTCCAATTTGGTTGAGAAAGAACGAAATTTCGTCTATTTACTTTAATGACAAGATTCACATTAAGTAAGTATAAATACCCAAGAAGATTTGGGTGTAGTGCTTGATGAAAAACTAACTTTTATAGAGCATATTAGGATTGCTACAAGAAGGGCATGAACTACTTGGTCTGCTGAAATCCGAAGTCTTTCTTCTTTTAGCACGTTTTTTAAATCTTTTACTTCACCTAACCTCGACTACTACTTTCCTACTTGAAATATGACTTCTTCTACTCACTTGACACGCCTCGATTCTGTCTTGTTTCTTCATTGCCATCACTCAATACAGAGTTCCCTCTCCCAGATCCTTAAGTAACACCCAACTTTTGAATATCATAAACATTCAAACGTCCTCTACGAAACGAAATCTGGCGAATATGTTATTTCTATTTGAATTAATGAAGAGCAATTAAATTCTGAATTGGTGATTTTAGAACTGAACTTGTAAATACTTAGCCGTCCCACAGGTAATAGTAACATTTTAGATACCCAATTCCAAGACAGGAATTGTTAAACGATCTATGTTTATAAGAATATAACCTTCTACCACCGGAGATAGATATTTTTTTGACTCAAAGCAACCGTTTCGAAAGCAGGTAAGAAAATTTAAGTAAATATTTTGATTTTATACTCTTGATGTTATGTTTATATTATTGTTTTGCTTGTAAATAATATTTTTGTTATTACTATTGATGTGTTGCTAATGTTTTCAGTGTAAAATGGTAGAGTTGCTGTAACTCAAACATTGTGTAAATAAATAAATCTTATGACTGCGGTATTCTTTGTTATTTTTTCTTGGATCTGACCAGATGCAGCATATACCTTTATTCGATCATACGCTTCATTGTAAGTCCTATCATAACGGCTCATTTAGCTATTAACAGACAGGAAGAACGTCCAGTAATTTTTACAACTTCAAATTAGAGGTAATGACAAGCAAACCAAATACAATAAAGCAAATTTCAGCATTAAATGGCAATACTAAAAGGATAGACAAATATATTGAGATGCTAAGTCTTTATCGAATTCATCCCTTGTACCTAAAATAGTAAGTACTTCTGATATTCAAAGGTGTATTTATTCCCACATCACTGAAACTTTTACTCCCAGCAGCATATACGATGGTATATCCAAAATCTACCACCGGGTAATATAGCAATCAAACAGCATTAACTCGTTCTAAGAAATTTTTCTTCCCTAAAAATACCAACATGTTCATACAGTAGCCTAAACTTGGTGATGTAGATTATACTTCTTTTATTGATTTTGTAGGTTCATATCATCCAATATTTGTATTTCTTTTGCGTTAAAATTGAAAGAAAAAATATTGTTTATTTGCAATTGTTATTGATAATCGAGAAACGAAACTTGATAACTATTAGTCTATTAATAGTTATTTAAATATAACGAAGTAACGGCAAAATGAATTAGATTTAAACAGGATGGATTTCTAAGAGACAAGAGACGCATTTGCCCATATAAATGGCCGAGCAAAATATTATGAACATGTAAATCGCCCATTCTACACTAGCACAAATACTTCATAAACTGTGGTGAACCTAATAGCCTAACCTATGGTAGAATGAAAATAGTGCATCGAGACGTGTGTTCTATTCCTTTTATAGTAACTTAACTGTACCGTTGTTTCATGTTGACCTTGAACACTATAGTGAACTAAACTGTTTCATAAATATCTGTAACTAAGTACTGATTCAGTTGGTTGGAACAAAAATGTTATGGTTGTTAAGATATAACTAAAAGACCAAACAATTAAACCAAAATAAAATATTTTTAAATCAATTTCATGAGTTACAAGGTTTGTACCAGCTTATCTTTTGTTGTTAGCTGGATCATTGTTTATATTAACTTGTAAATGAGAGAAAATGTAACTACTAACAAATACATAACGGGTAACTGTATTACAAAATCCGTCGACCTCTGTTATTACAGTATTGTAATTGCTCCAGGATGGACTTTAAATTGAGAAAAGTAGGTCTGTCAGCATTTTGAATGTATATAATCTTCTAGTATGTTACTCCTTAATAAATAAATTGATCACCTACTAATTAATTACTGTAAGTGTGCTGATAATAATCATGATTACAAGTGTGATATCTCTACATGTATACAAATATACATATATTAGAAAAATAACATAAATACGTATGTGTGTGAAACAACCGATTGTGCTTTGTTTTCTTTCCCTTGGGATAATTTAACCAGATTGCACTGGTTAAATGAAACCTAAATACTATTTTAACGACACCTCTTCCCTGTATCCCGTATTCTGCTTCAAGAGGAGCGAAATTACTTTTGCTTGTGTTTACAAATTATCTCAATTTACATACACCAGAGGGAAGAATATTGTCTTATGTCACCATCCCAAAGCTATTAAGCAATAGTACCTTTCTGTTTTAACCTTACAAAAATTTATATATATACATTATCTGGAACATACATATGTATATGGTCCCTAATGACCTTCTTTAACACTGTACAGTAAATATTTAGAATGTACATTAACAGAATGTATTCTGTGTTCTTTTCTCAATTCACATATTTATATATTCCTAAATATATATATTTATAATCTATATATACAAATATAAGTTGTTGGACATTCACTAGCCGTAATTATTGACTTATTTGATATAAATATAATGTAATTTGAAACTAATGAACTTATTCAACAACGGAAATGTATAAACAATACAAAGTTCTTTGACCTTTACTTATACGTGTTTTTCATCTATTTATAACAGAAAAGTGGGAAAAAACATTTAGTATTGATATCGTTTGTATATTTCAGACTTAGAATTCACAATAACCTCTATTTGCACAATAATACACAAAAAATACCTAAATGCATTGTTAGAAAATAAAATTATAGTCCTTTGTTCACTATAATTCGAGATATGTTCTTCTATGAAATAGCTCATCGAATTATGAGGACAGTTATAATAGTTATACCCAGTTTTTTCTATATTAGTTGTTTCAAAACATACAAAAGTTAACATGTAAGTGGTTGGTATTTATATTGATCAATTAATATTACTTATTATGATTTTAATTTGAAATACATTCCAGGGTAACGAAACAGAGAAGTCATAATTCCTTACGATGAGGGAACTGACTCCTACAGCATTCACCGTACATGATTACGATAAAAAAGAAACATGTTTTATTAACGGAGCAAGGATATCTTCTCCAAACTATTGAGGAAGCTGCCACATCTTTTATTACGTGTTGCTACTCCCCTTCATTGAAGATATCAAATTGGTAGTAGGTTTTAAGTACAACTAAAGTAAAACATGTATTTCTTTCAACACATCTGAGATTAGTGCAAATAAGCAACTTTGCACTATTAACTGGTCTATTTTGTCGGTATCATAAAAGACCATCGTCTACATCTATATCAAACTCCTTTTACATCTTAAAAATAAATATGATGGTAACCTAAAGAAAAAATGCAGCTATTCACATTTTGGTAGTAAGCTCGCCCCGTTTTGGAAGTACTTTAAGAAAACCTGAGTATCGAGTCTTGATCCTTTCTTCGTGAAAGATGTGACACACTGACATTTACTCTCGTGGTAACCCACTTCTTGCCTTTAAATCATGTCAAATGTGAGATGAGCAGTAAATATCTGTATAATGTGTTACTTTTCGTCAATCAAAAATATCATATCTATCTTTTGCGAAAAAAGAAGTTGAACTATGGATATATTTTAAATTACAAGCTCATTTGTCACTTTCCTTTTCCCAGAAATACATTTCTGTGTCCTTACGCTTAAAAACATAGTACCACTGGAGGGAAACTGAACCATAACTCTACATGTATTACAGGGTTTATGTGGTCAGGGGTATTGCAAGGTTTGAGGGGTGATTTCTTTTCTTACGACTAAAGGTACGTGATTACAAAAGAAAATTTTTCTAAGGGAGGAGAGTCATATCCTCGAAACACTTAAAGTTGCAGTCGCTCCCCGTTCACCCCTACGTCCCTGAATCCAATAAGAGATGGAACCAGTCTGGATACAGCATCCCCCAGTAGGTATTTAATGTATGTTACAAAGGTTAGAATTAAAAGAAATCTGTTTTTTATTTGTTTCGTCTCAACCTATTACGATAGCAGCTAATTTCTTTTCGAGGAATTTATTAGATACTTGCAACAGTGGGTCAACAGATGTTTTTCACCACTGTCTGGTTCCCCACCGGTCACTTCACGAGTATAAATGTCCAAACCATATTGACCTTCTTCAGGGAAACTTATAAGAAAGGTCACTATATCGTCATGAACTGAATGGGACACAAACTTCGCTAGTCTTTTCTCTTCGACGCCATTTTTATGTAACGTAGCCATGAAATCGGTGAGGGAACGAGACATACGGAATTGCAACTCCAGCTCTCTGCCTGCAAATACCAATGCATCTTGATGAGTGACAGGGATAAGTCCAAAGAGTCGTGTCGCCTTCATTGGTCCCCATTCGCCACTTGCGCAGTCGGGTAAAGGTACCATCACTGTCTGCAATTCCTCGCACATGATCTTGAATTTGCATACGCTCTTGAATTTCATTGGTTCTCCGGTGAGGTATTCTTTGGGTGTGACGGCATTGGCGAAGATATCGAGAAGGAAAGCACCACTGCATGGAGCATGGACACGGAAGGCAACCACATTTCCAACCACAGACTGCAAACGAAAATACAAACTGTTATATAATATGAATTGCATGGACACATTACACATGTTATTCCAAATAAACGATTCTATTCTATCAAAATTTCAAATTCATTTCGTCAACACCAGATGTCACCATCTTCTAAATTTGAAAATGAAAAAGGGGTACTTAGACACGTTATAAGCAAGTTGCACTCTATTTCAGTCGATCCAATTGAGGCATTTCACGTGTACACAAGTCCTAATAGAAAAACTAACATTACATTAAAACTGCCATAGGCAGAAGTCAAAATATGGTTAAAGAATAATTCAAAATACTTTTTTAGAATTTTTAATTTTAAGTTCTTTACATTTTAAAATATCTAAAAAGAGAATCCTAGTAGTCAAATTGTACGGTTTCATCAACGTTCAGTCCACTTTTCTTTTACTGCAGAAATCGTCAGGATCAAACAAATATAAAGGAATGAAAATTTAAAAATGAAGAAGAGAAAGAGTTATGCAACACTCCCCTTCGGTACACATCCTCTGTGGCTGTCCTGGGAGGAGTATTGACTGTTTCCATAGATCGAGAAGAACTCGCTACCTCTCTTATAGATCTTTTATTCATGTCGAACTAATAAAATTTTCTTAAAATCTTGGGCAGAATATAAAACTGCTCATGACACTACCTTATCTCAGTTCTACGAGAGCTCAGTTCTATAGGTTTGGTTATTTGCATAAAATAAACCAGTTACAAAACGTATACAGCCGTATTCAGAAACGTCTTCTTCAAATGACTAGCGCTGTACTAACGACAGATTAACACTCTTTTAACATTGGTAGTCACTTGTTAGTACAGCGCTAGTCACTTCATAAAACGTTTCTGAATACGGCTGATAATATCCAATATTCTGTTTCATGAATATGATTCCACGTATAGTGTACATTTATTTTGTACTCCAGAATGAAAATCATTTTCTGAAGACAGCATTAAGCTTATACACTGATAAGCCTATCTTATATTTATTTGCCTCATAGCATTTCAACTATGAAATTACTCATTTCGCAGAACAAAATAGTTATACTAAACTATTTTACCGCAATAAATTATCTTCACAAGAATTTAAAGCTTGTTTTACATCCAATTTATAATGTCATCATTTTTCATTAAATTTAAAATTCTATATTCCATTTTGTTGATTCATATCCTTCTTTTTGTCATCTCTCTTCCTAAAACATCTTTACCATCACTTCTCAATTAAAGTTCAGTGTCCTTCCATAACTTTGATCCCCGCTCTGAATCAGATTTCAGTATTTAAAGCCTAAAATTCAAGTAAGTATTGAGAATCTTCATTTTGTTATCTAATATTTAATTTTTGATCTTTTCATTGATTCACGTCACAGAATGTTTATCATTAATCAACAAATAACACACGTTACAGTTGTTTGCAGAGAATGTGCAAATGATGGTAAACCATTATCCACATCTTTTATATATCCACATCTCGCAACTCTTGCAATCAAGTTATTTGTCGAAATTTTAATGCATAAGATAAATATGGAATATTTTGAACATATTGTTTTCTGACACAACTTTGACATTTTGAAGTTACTTTACTCTAAGTTGCAAACATTGGGTTACTTCTCTAACGCTGGTGTGACAAAATGCATAGTCTGGAACTTCCACAGTTTCTGTTGGACCATTCCTTCAGTGAATATGGTTAAGGAACACCAGATGAACGCAAGATTATCTCTAGCCTTTTGTAAGGGTATATGTACGTCACATGTTCTCGCTTCGTAGTTGGTTATTGAGCAGTGCAGATAAAGACTACCACGTTACATGTGTTAAGGAATCCACGTGTTACAATCCAGGAAACTGAATATAGTATGTTGAAACAAGTGTACGGTTTTATCCTTGCTCTGTGAGTGCGCAAACACACAATAAATAGCAAGTGATTTTCATCATGTTAATAAGACAAAATAATCGAATTAGAGCTACAATTAAAATATATTCCAAAGTTAAAAAATGTCTTCAACGAAACTGCAAAACAAACTATCAGTACTTTCTAGAAAGATATTTGTTATATGCCATCTCTTAAGCACCTCTGTGAGATTTAAAAGGGGAACAAGTACACAAAATACAATAGTTTGAAGGGTATGATACTGTTTAAAACATAGCAATCAATTTATTTCGGCACTTCAAGTTCTTTTTACTTTATGATGATCTTAACTCATACGTTTCATAAATAGATTTTATCTTATTTACAACTGACCATTTCTTAAATCAAGCTGATGAGATGGTTCGCTTTTATTAACTGTTAATTGATAGTTAACTCGTACACGGTGTTTGTGCAACACTTAATCTAGAGATTTATTGGACGCCATAGTGTCACTCGGTCGGTGGTTAAAGTTTGGTGTACTCCAACTTAAGCTTATAAATATTCTGGAAGAACATTTAACTTGTCAGACCTTATATTTCATGCCAGCACAGGTGAGCACCCTCAAGAGGAATTACACAAGGGAAAGGATAAAAGCAGTAAAAGAAACCTGTTTCACATAAACTGTCTATGATATTCACATTAGGAGACAACTAGTAGGCAAGGTGGAGAGATAAGCAACTTGGCGTAGGAGCAATAACCAACAATGTTTCTGTTCTTTAGTTTCATCCAGGAAAGATCGAATGTGTTGGTTTATTAGTTATTATCCATATGGTTTGTCTTGAACATAGACCTTATGGGACTTTTTTAGAGTTTCCATTTGTAGGTTTCTGGCAATATCAACAGATAAACCATTAAAAAATTGTTACAAAATTCAAAATAATGGAATACGAAATACTAGACTGTGCGAATGAAACCATTCTAATGTTCATTACGAAAGGAAGATTAACAGGAATATGATGCATTTACTTTGTTACGTGTTCAAAGCGTCAAAGTCTCTCATAACTAATATTTTTTTCTGCTTTAAATTACTCGTTGTTTATAAGGATATTAGAAACAGGAATATCTATTTCGTGAACAAATATAGAGATTTTATATATACTTGTTGGTTCTGAACAAGTGTGTACGCAATCTAGATTAGAATTACAATTTGCTTATCGCAATTCTATCACATAATAATGTTTAAATATTTCGCAAGTAAATATCGTGTCAGCAACATATATCATGTTTGCTTTAAGTGAATGGAAATCTATTTATTCATGTGTATGAAAATCAAAACCAATAAATGGTTCAAGAATCAGTCCTTCAGGCTCGTTGGTTACATTAACGGTATTCAATCCTCAGCAAAGTGTTATAAAGTCAACCATCAGATTGATTGTTCTACACAGTTATTTTCCGGATACTCTCTACAATACCAGATATCTTGATGCTAAAATAATCATAACGAAAACCGAGAAAAACAAAAAGTGATCCTATATCCATCACATTTTCATTTACAAACCCTTATTATTTACTCTCAATTTCGAAGAGCTTTCAAAATCCCTGATTCCGCATAGTTACAATGTTACTAGAAGAATATCTTGATCCAAAAACCTAGAAAGCTTGCCAAAAACTCGACTTGAAACTAATTACCATCAGTGCACTGTCATTGTGCTACAAATCGCAGCAGAATAGGCTGGGCCTACCATCTACCATGAGACACTGTAATTTCTTATTTCTAACTAAAAATAAATCAACCAATACTCACATAATAACTCACCTGCATTACAAATCGTTTCAAACTGACGGCATCGAATGAATCACCGTCGCTGTCGTAGAACTTAAGGTTGTAGTGGAAAATAAGACTCGATTGCATGTGAGCAGGCATTGCGATTCTGATTGTAGCAGCTCCTGAAAATAATAGAATACAGGATTGATTTTGACTATTGCTGTTTGTCAGATGGTCAAAAATGATTAATACATTTTGTGAGCATAGGTTTCGATAGATCGCAAAGCACACAGATATGATGTTGTTGATTTTAGTTTGCATGTGATATTCGATATTATATGAGATATAAGTTATATGCGATATTATATGTGATATAAGATTTTTCGATATTATAGTAGCTGTATGCATGATATAATGCATGTGAATTTATTTAGAAAGCTGTGATGTGTCAGATGTAATGAAAACGAGACGAAATGATGATTATGATGATGATGATACTAGTCTTGAGAATTATGTCAACATATGAGATGGTTGAAATAAATGTGACTATCTTATATGACTGGTAGTGTTTGTGGAATTAGAACATTGGAATAACAGTAATTGGAAGTTATTCGATATGTTCTGGATTGTTCAGAGGGTAAGGTTTAAGTATGCTGTTTCTAAAAGTATTGAGTTTGTGTGTATGGTTGCCGAAAGGTTTGAGTATCGTTCATTAAGGAATAAGAGCACAAGATTCTCAGATAATATAACTGCGTTCCATTTGGTAGATTGATAAATGATAGCATACAGTATCAACGCTAAATAAAAGTAAGTATTCCCTTGGAAGTAACGAAGTAAAGACAGTATTCGCTGTACATATTCTAGAACTCATTGCATTATAGAAACAACGATACATACATTTAAATTGCCCATTATATCACGCATGTCCATGACTTAGACAACTGGTGCCTCGTTCAGTTTTTAGTATGGACTCTTTCCAGTTTCTGTTTTGAAGCGAAAATCTATACAGATCAGAATATCGGGTGAACCTTTTTGAATTAAATCGGAGCATGGTGAAATGTCTATAAGCACGTGATAAAAACAGGTTTGTGTTGAGTTATGAAATAGAAACAGAACAGTGAATCAGATATGGTTTCTCAGTCATTTTAGGACGCATGTTTACGCAACACTCTCGCACACTGATTCGAAACATCAGAGGCCAAGTACTTAGGTTCTTTGGTTAACGTAACACCGTGTGTTGAAAGACCCGATTCAAGTAATAACATTTGAGTTCGCAAATCTTTCATATGATTGGACTGCATGAGTGAGACCCGCTGCACAAATTTCTGAGTTTCCATATCTGAAGGTAAAAAATACCTTGTAAGTTTCTTTATTAAATATTGGTTTGACTCAGTGCAGAAACTATAACTTTTTCTGTGGGGGGCAAAATTAATTTTGCCGCCCTTTCCGTCGCTTTTTAGTCAAACAACACGAAGCGACGGACACAACATTGTCTGGCATCACGTAGCGTACTTTTGTTATCATCTCTGGAGCCTGTCGTGGCATTGCTCTTACTAACTCGAGTAAGGCAGTAGACCTGCCTGTCTGGCTTGCATCGCAGTTTTCAATTTTAAAAATGAAGGTAGGTTGTATGGAACCACATAAAAAAAATGTCTTAGCGCAACGGTATTGAAATTTTGAACACGTGTAAGTCAATATGCGATTTGATTTCCTTTCTTTAAGGAGCTTTTATTTTAATTTTTTTTAGCTGTTTGCCGACCTCTAAACGCGCTGCCCGGGCCGCTTGTCTCCTCCCTACCCGCGCCCCCAAGTAGACCCAACACTGATTTGACTCATCGCCCCTATAGGAGTACAAAGCAATAAGTTTTAATTCTAATAATTACCATTTAATTTTATCTGGTCCATTTGGATTCGACCTTTATTTCTCTCTTGTTGACACTGGTTCCTGTAGTGAATATTTATGAACAAAGTAAGAAAAAGATATTTAAGAGCAGGAGCGTATTTACCCCCCCAAAAAAAGTAGAGTTTTAGGCAGAATTAGTATAATTTTAGACGTAATTATCGATTTAATATGACCAGACATACCTTGGAAAACCCTCCGCGGAACCTCATGGGCCCCTCCCAAAATCAACTTCTGGATGCGTATCTGTTAAAGAGAATGTTGCTCTTTGATTGAAATTTATTCTAATTAGTTTTAATGATCAACATAGAAAGCATGAACATCGTCACTACACAATGACCATCTCAGATAGCACGTAAATTTTCGTCTGGATTGAATTTCACTTCAGTTTGGTTTCTCTAGCTTTCATCGGAAAGAGAAGTTAGCAGTTAACTTTCTGCAAGTGACCCGTGTAAAGACTCTGGACATGGGAAGCTATGAAGGTGCATTCTGATATGTTTCCTAGCGTTTCGAGACAACATGCTTATCTTCAGGAGCACTACATGTACACATTTGCTATGAAGATGGCACCTGAGTGTTCTCGAAATGTTGGCAAAAAAAAAAAAAACTGGAGTGAATGTGGGTGGATATAAGGACGAATCAGACGACTTTTCGAATGAGTACAGATGATAAACGTAATCACTGGCATCTAACCGGCTAATACAGTCTCTTTTACAGATAAAAAGTACCACAAAAACGTTCGTTGAAATGTATGTAGTTTACTCATGTTTGTTATGCAACCACGCACTTTAAAAACAAAAATCGTTCCGGGAAGCAAATATGTTTGAGATGTCGATTTGCCAGAAATGAGTAATTGTTACTTGCTCATTTGGACTCACCTAAATTTCAGAGAATTTCTGGAAATCCCCTATTTCCTTTGCAGAATCCCTTGCGTACCTATTGCACAATTTTGGAATTTGCATTTTTGGATAGAGAAGGTATACAGTCTTTCAGCGTACCTTGCTCCCCCAGTTCTACTGTTCATGGTATTGGAAATATCACGCTCTAAAGTTTATTTTCCAACGCTTTCGGCAACCTATAGCGCCCAAACCCTCGATGGTCTATACTTCTTTCTCTTTTTTTTTTCATGTCAGAAATCTCGTGATGTAGATTTGTCGGTGTTGTTTTCCCACACCCTGCACATCACAATTCGGTGCAGTGGATTGAAATACAGTTCATATCCCCAGACTACCGATTGGTTGATTTTCGAATACTTCTAAACTTATTTCATAACCTTTTTGCAGGGATTATCCTGGCACTTTCAAATATTTAGCAATTTTGCGAGAATTGATGTACGTAATTTCAGCATTCTACAATATCCTTTTTGGCGAAATTTCAGAACTATTTACATATTTAAAGAAAACTTAATTAAAAGAAGATACTGAGAAATGCAGCATAGTTATTATAAAATATCGTGATGATCTTTTGCAAATTTGAACAGTCTTGTGCATTGTGAGAACTGAACAAAAAAAAAAGACAGAGGTCGAACTCTAACTTGTAAATCTTACTTGTAGACGATTTTTTCATAGCTTCACAGTCAAGGCAAATCTCAGCCAGAACAGCTGACTGGTGTTTTCAACCAGAAATCTCTCGAATCCGAAGCTAACACGCTACCACTGAGACACTTCTCTTGAACTAAACCACTTGTGTTACACTACGAATTCAGTGAAGTAAATAGTTCAAAAATGGCGGGAAGGTAAAAGTTCCAGGTGCGACGAATTTCAAAAGCATTCAAATGTCGTATAAGACTTACAGCAATAGTCTTAGAAATCACAAAAGTGCTTCAAAAACAAATCCGAACAGGGTGTGTTTAGAAGCACGATGTCAATTTTGGAATTCCAACGTTCCGACAATGAGGAATTCTGAAGTTTCGACGTTTGCAAAATTTCGGTGTTCGAAAATGTCGACATCCCGCATTCCGAAGTTCCGACATTCCGGAATTCCTCTAACTAGGAATAATGATGAAGGGGATCGCTCATCTTTTTTTTCTCTCTCTGATAGCTGTGTGGTTATGCATTATATATTTGGATTTTGGATACTTGTGCTCGAAACAATACTACTACATCCGGCAAATCAAGCAACGAGTACAATTTGGAAGTATCCAGTTTAGATGGAAGGATTTTTCAGTTTGAAGATTGTTTAGTTGTCGTTCTGACATGTACTAAGTTACGTTATTAATGATGATAGAAAAACAAAGCAAAAGATTTGAAAGTAAGGGAATTTACTAATTCTACGTTCAAGGGAACAAAATATAAATATTAACCAATATGTTCTATTTCGTTCCAGAGATCTCGCAAAGTGTTTACTGACATTTCAATTTATTACCATTTCTATAAATTGAGTCAAAAGCGTTTGCAAATGATGTGTTATTTGTTGCTTTTTGTTACTAGATCGCAGAGAATAGTGCAGTGTAATAAAAAACTGATTTCAATGATGTTACTAGCACTGTTGGTGGTTGTGGAGGACACTTCTAACATTTATTACCGTAAATTATTACCAGACTAACAAATTTTCATTTTATAGGAAGTGCCAGTTGGAAACTTGATATCTCGAAAACTATTCAATGAAACTCGAAACAAATAGTGTTGTTTTAAACAGAATTGAAGGAATTTGTAGCAGTTAAGCCATGTTACCACTTACGAAAAATAAAAGTGTTGCTACTGGACCGTAGATAATTGCGCAACACGCTCATCCATAGGCGCATGCAGGATGTAGTTAGTGAGGGTCTAAGTTGAAAGGTAAACAGACAAATAGATTAGGTTAGACAGGACTCCTGCTCCCCATTTCGGCTTGTATTAGACCTGAGAATTAAGACGTGGCATCCCTCCGTGCTGGTTTTTTCCGCCCATAAAATCTAATGTTGAATCCTAAACAAAACTTGCTTGTAAGAGGCAATTCAAAACATCGTTATATGAAGACCTAACTTTTAATGCCACCAGTACGAAAAAAACAGCTTACATTTTCTTGAAAATATGCGTTGTCAGTCATTATTGTGGTTCTCAACTTTCTCTATCTCTAAATGTTTAACGACATTTTCTGAAGAAGTGGGAATGCCATGACACCCACAGTGCGAACGCTTATGTGTTCATGTACATCACAGTAATGTTTGTAGGAACCCCTTTCTGCTGTACAATGGGTAGTGGTGGGCATTCGTAACATCTAATAGCGTAAATTATTACCTCATTTGTGAATTTTCTGTTGTAATAAGTGAATGTTTCAAATGCGATTTCTCCAAAAGTATTGAGTGCAATTCCAAAATAATATTTTTTTGTAAACAAAATTTAAAAAAAAAACTTTCAAACCATGTCACACGATCCATGTTGCTTTTAAAGAAAATTGAATGTTTGGCTGCTAGACCGAAGTAATGTGTCCTCCCTTGAAACTAAACTTGTTTCGAGTTTTTTCAATAAATAAATTACTCAATCTCGGGACTTTAATTTATTCGATTCTTTGCCATAACCACGCCTTTGGCGAAACCTTTCCACCTTTTTACTTGTTTGATTTTTATTTATTTATTGTATACTTGTTTGCATACCCTGAACATGTAAGTAACCTTTTTCTTTCTTTATTTTATTGTTTAGCCTGAAGATAACAACAATGTCCATTACATAGCATACATTTTATCTATTTGATAGCCCGGGAACAATTATGATACAGTGTTTCATTTGAAATTTCGAAGTTCCGTCCTTTTTTTCGCCGAACGGGCGAGCGACTTAATTCTTGTCGTTGTGGTTCTAGTTTATGGAACTCAGAAGGTTCCTTAGATAGCAAGCTTTGATTGTTATCATTATAAATGACTCACCTTGTAATATCAAAAGGGGAACCATAACACGTCTAGAAAAGCTCTTCTGCCATGACGGTAAGAGCATAGACCTCATAATAGATAGACTTAGCACGCTTCCCCATTTCTGGTTGCGCTAAAGCTAATGGTTTTTTGTTCACAGGACGTGATTTTGAATCCATCCGCTAGGTAGCTATTCCATAGTAGAATATGACGATTATGGCAGAGTCTATTATGAGGTCTATGGTAAGAGTAAAGCTATCCTCTGTGCGATGCGCATGCGCCGTCAAAGGCGCATGAAGGATGTGGAGGTAGCGCTCCACATATTCTCGACCTACGGCATGAACACTGAGGTGACGTGGTGAGTCCCACGCTCGACCGCCTTTACCTCCCAAGGTGCCCAGGAATACCAAGGGCACTCTGGTACTCAATTTAATAGGAGGATGAGTGCATATCAGAGTGTCAGGGCATGGGAACACTGCGAGAAAGGTCTCCAGTGTCCTGGCCGGGATTTGAACTCGGGCCACCCGATTCGTAGTCAGAAAGAAGACATGAAAATTAGGAGTGAGGGAAAATCATAATTAATCCAAAGAATATATTAATTTACCTGTAGAATCTGTATACATAACAGCTTTCGTGTTTTGGTCAGGAAAATAAAGTCCATATCGGAAGAATAACGATCGTACAAATGGAAGTTCTTCGAAGTCTTGAAGAGTGATTGGATTCTTAAGGAGTTGCCATTCCGGTTGAAGAGGGAAGAACTCGTAAATGAACTCCTTGGGGTCGGTCAGGAAATAGTGATCATCATATTCATACCTGGAAAAGAAAACATCAATACATTAAATGCAATTAACAAGTTCTAGGAAATGCTTAATTTTACTTGCTAATGTCAAAACATGCATTGCATCTTCATTACCAACATTGTATGTTTCATGAGACAGCAAGAAAAGAAAAGCATGGACATATAATAATTAATAATTTCCGTTCCTTAAATTCTCAGAACATGGGAAGAGAACGTTCTAAGTGGTAATTTTGAATACCGCAGGCAATTATACTAAATTTCATTTCTCGAGATTGCAATTATTTTATGCTCGTGGATCAGTACCTTTTATTTACACGCATCGTTAGTTTACAGAAAAGGTATCTTCAGAGGTACTTGAAACATTAATAATGATGATGATATGTGATATGATACACTATGTGATCAAAAGTTTTCGGACCCCCCATTCCAATATTTAACTGAACCATATATGAATCGTTTATTTATGAAGGGCCTCTTGTCACATTTTTTTAATGTCATGAAAGGTCTCAGGTCCCGTTATTAATTACTGAGATGTCATACATCTCAGCGGACTACAATGAATTTTATAATGAGTGGTTCGCATGGCCCACAAAGAAAAAGAAGCAAGCCTAAAGAAAGACCATGCTTTGTACCAAGACTTCGTGTCAAGAGGTTTTTATAAATTAGGCCCTTCACAAATAATTACATGAGAATTCTAGCTTCGTGTTTAATAAACATTTTGTGTGTGCGTTTTACTGGGCTTATTGCTCATGTCATGTCAAATATAGCTGCAAGTAACTGTTTGTGTAATCTATCCAATATAAAACATATTTATTTGTTATCTTTTTCACTAGCTGAACCTCTTATTTTCTTTAAAAACACTCCTAAATTTTAAAATTACTTTACAATAGTATCTGTTTATTTCTGCAGGACGTCATGTTGGCGCGTTTTAGGTGTACATAAGACACAAATTACACGTGACGAGATTTTGAAAACATATCAAGTTTGCATTTTCTTGAAGCAAGATATTTATTTATATATTTTTGTTCCAGAAAAACGGTTTTTCTCAATTTTCCGTAAACTTATTTTGTATGACAAAAGGCCTTTCATAGATAAGCAATTCATATGTCGCAATAATATCACGTACCAGCAGAAAAGCTGGTGCGGACAGGCGCTTTATTGAAAAATACTAACAATAGAGTACGTCAGTGAGTCAACTGAGTTCAATGACTATCAAAGTTGAACGGTCGTAGACTAGAACGTGTGTAGTACATCCCTAAAGACATTTCAACCCTTTGTAAAATACTCAGGTTGCCAGTGAGCGATGTAATTGTAAAGTGGACGCGCTAAGCTCAACCCCAACACAACCATGAGTTGGTATGACGTTCACATTGACAGGCTGACAACGTCGAGTTGAAGGAGACAATTCATCAAAATCACTACACTTTGATTGCTGCAAACACCGGTGAGTTTCAAAACGTTACCGCACGTACAGACATGACTGTTCGTCCCTTCTCAAGGAGAACAGATGGTCGAGCAGTCACTCACAAGTCACTTATTAGTTCTGTTAATTTCAAGCCTCGACTGAATTGGTGTAATGATTGACGCCACTAAATCATGTAGGAAAAGAAACTTGTTCTGTGGAGAATAAATCGAGCCATACGATCTTGTAGTCTGCCAAAAATGCATGGAGAATGCCTGGCGAACAATATCTAACGTCACGTGTCGTGCCGTTAGTGAACTATGACGGAAGTACACCTCCGGTGTAAAATTGACTAAGCCCTCTTACTACACTGTTCAGAAATATGAATACGCAAAGCTACACGGACATTTTTAACAGTTCTGTGCTTCCTACATTATAGGAACCACTCAGTGATCGTTGCTTGTCTTATCAAAATGATAATGCACTAATTCAGAGAGAAAAGAATGTGTAGGTATGATTTGGCGAGAACGAGGTTTACACAAAAAAACTGGCGTGTACGAAGTCCAGTTCTCAATCCCATAGAACGTCAACTGCGCGATAGACCACAACCTAATCTGAGTGCAGTTCTTTCTCAAGAAACTCAGACATTTGACGGAAACTCTCCCGCGAAGAATCCAGCCTATGTTAAAGCCAGAGGACGTACGAACTCCATATTAATGTCCAATGTTGAAAGTTTAGAGATGGGGAAGTCTGATAGTAGTTTATGGTGGGTACTAGTGATCACTTATGATAGTGGTATAATAAGTGGAATCTGATCATTAACGCGTAAGTGAAATCTGACCATTGAATCGTGGTAAACATGGGTTAAAAAAATCACCTTGATTTTCAGAAAATCCACGTTAAAAAATTAAAATAGACAGAAATACACATTCAGTTATGGCTGAAAGGAAGTTTTGAGTTTCGTGCGTAATAGGCTACATGAAACCAACTAGAACATACACATTAAACTTAAAAAATTTCAACATATTTTGGCAAATTGTAGTTTTTGAGTTCATTTAAATCTGGACACAAAGTAAGTGAAGCTCAAAATACAACTCCGACTCTTAATATTGATTTTTTTTCGAGTTTCATGACCGGTTTTCTCGAATATTAATTATTTTTCTGATGAGGGTTGGTTATTAATCTCTTAAAGTGTGGTACTGATTGGCATTGTATAGGTAGGCAGATATGGTAACTCGAAGACTTCTTGGTAAGATGAATCGATGTTGGTCTGAGCCAAAACTGTTATAAATAAAATTCAAAATGAAGCGATCGTGATTTGACACTACTTTCCACAGGATAGAGATGATGCTAATGGCCAGGACTTTCTATTATTATCACTATTATATTAACCTTTACAATACAACTCCTTGATTTAAATCTCCACTCTCCCTTCATAATTTTTTAGCGATTTCACACCCTGTGAAACAATATGAAGTTATTTTAGTTTCCTAACTTCAACAGAAGAATATTATAAATATACAAGTGTTTAAAAATTTATAGAATAAGTACACCAATGCGAAGATGAAGTTGAGTAAAAAGTTCAAATATCCTGAGTATTCTCTTTTTAAAAAAATACAGAGCTAACTGATACTCCTGAAATAATTGTTACACGAAAATGGTTAAAATTTCTTTCGAAACGTCAGGAAAAAATCAACGTATTCGATATAACTTCTGTAAGAAGAAGGATGCAAGAATAAGCGAGACTAAATTCTCAAACAAGGCTCATTCAACTTTACTGCTTAGATTATATGTATCTTCCGGAAAGAAAAGGGGGAAAAGAAAGTTAAATGAAATTCTCCTGAAGATGTCCGCAAGAGAACACGCGAAAAATAACAATTTAGTTCCCGCTGTCCAAAATGAGATAATCAAAGGCTGTAATCGATCAACTGAAGAAAGATACGAACAAAAGAAAAAAAAAGGTGCTTTAAGACAAAAGCGAAACTCACAATAAATGGATAAAATTCAAACTTTCTTTTACAAAAGAAACTGTATTCGCTGTGAAGTGATGTTGATCATATTTTGACATAGGTTTTGCAAACAATTTATCCCTCCGTAAAGCTTCATCAGAAAGTATTTTTAAAATCATACATGGATTGATCATTTAGTATATAATTAATAGTATTTAAAGAATTTTTGTAAGGGGTATTGTTCATACATTACCAAACTATCAGTTCAATAGCACATTCTACGAAGATTCTCCTAAAAATAGCGAACCGCAGACTAGAATGCCTGAACAAACGCTGAAATTAAATACGAACAGTTCGGAACTTGAAGAGGAAAAGGAACAAGGGACGCTATTGGTTTGTTAAGCTTAAAGACAATCGATGAGTGTTACATAAGAGGAAAAATATGACGCATACGTAGCATTTGTTGATTTATAAATAGTAAAGCATATGATCGAGTCAATTGGCATAATTATATGCAAGTATTGAATAAAACTCATGTGAAATAAAAAGGTAAATAACTTGTAAGGAATTAATATTTAAATCAGAAAATAAGGGTAAACGTAGAAACGGGTAAAAGTAGAAAAGAAAAAATGGAATGGTTACGGCAATGTTTACACAAGGGACGATTACTGAAGGACGCAATTACAGCAATGGTTGTGGAGGAAATAAGAAGAAGAACAAGATTGCAACTTCTTGGTAGTATTAAGGAACTCCAAGTCTGTTGATTTTTCGTATTCTGAGAAGTAATACCTTCCGGTCACATTTGATAGAAACATTGTTAAGGAAAAAAAAACACTTTCCCAATCGGTGTCTTCACTTGTACGTATTTCCATTATTAATTACCACATGTGTTAACTTTGGGTCTTCACAGCAAGCAGTCTTCTCACCTCAAACTATCTGATTTTCCTTTACTACCGGCCTTGGGGACCTCTTTCGCGTTGACAAGGTGTCGGGCGCCCCAGTTGCATTGAACGAATCTCCAGGCTCCCGCTACGTACACCGCATTCCACGAGTTACGGAACCGGTTGTCCTCGAATCTCACTCCAGGTTGGTAGCCAGCTGATTTTGAGTAGCCCTTGATGACGACACAATGTAAACCGGCGTAGCTGCAAAGAAACAAGGAAAGGAATTACAGTTAGATTCAGTAAAACAGTGACAACTGATTTTTAATACAAACAAAAGGTTCAATTTCTAATGCTAAAAAGAAACGAAGACAAAACAAAAATACTATCGTTGTAAATGGGACACATATATCTAAAAGCGACACTGGACTGATAGATACCATTACAAATTTAATGAATATATGAATCCAAGCAGCGGAGGGTATTAATCTCACTACCAAAAATGTATATTTTTAAACTATGCAACAGGTGCGCAATTTCTCTGAAGTAAAGATGGGTCAGAATGAGCACAAGTGCGGCGACCTTTCATCAGGTGACAGTAAGGGCTGATTTTCATGAAAGCTTGCGTTGCTTGCGATTTGGGTGAATAGCCCATTGAAACACGTATTACACTTAGAACACGCATTATTCGGCAACAAAATACGTGTTTCAAGTGGCTATTTACTCAAATCGCATGCAACGCAAGCGTTGATGGAAATCAGCCCTCATTCGTTTGTGTCTAGTCGATATCTAAATTAGGTTCTATATCCAGAACATTTTTTTTTTTAAATGCGTACTTCTATAAGTCAGGAGTAAGAATTAAATATACTCGATACATATTTTATTTATCTCTTACCGATAAGAGAGAATCACATTGCCTGGTTGGATGGCGGCAGAGTTTCCACCAGGATTTTCAGTTTGGGGGGATGTAAAGTCAAAATTGGGAGAGTGTAAGCTGTAAGGGGAGTTTTACACGGTTCTATCGATTTTTCACTGAAAAAAATGTTAAAGTTGATGGTGTTGTCAAAATTTTTTTTGTGGGGGGTGACACCCCAACAGGAGGTCTTGACATATGGAAAGCCGTCTTATTCATGCTCATTTCGACCGTCCATTTCTACAGATTTTTAGAGAAATGACTACTTCTCTTGACGAACCCCTGGCGCATCCATTAAACAATGTTTGAATATAAATTTTTGTATAGAGAAGATTTGAAATCTTTGGCGATTGCACGACGCATCGGCTCTACTATCAGTTTTATTGGAAATATAAAATTTTAAAGTTCATTTTCCCACGCTTTCGGAAGCTTGTTGCTTCGAAACGCAGGGTCCCAGTGAGCGATAATTCTGCCAGCATTTTTAATTTCCAGGAGATGTAAAGCCATAGTTGATGAGATGTAGTGTTGGGAGCGTTTCTATTAATTTTTAATGGTAAAAAGTTTTAAGTTGGGGTGCGTGCTCAACAATTTGGAGGCCCCCCTTTGGAAGGTCTGGAAAAATCCCTGTCTACTGATAATGCTTTTAAATTAAGACTCAGTAATGTTAATTCCAGAGCCAAATACTTTTTACGTAGATATACGTAAATGTTTGTAATATTTCAATTAGTAGACTTTTAATATCTTTCGATCATCAATTGATTATGGCTTCATTCATTTTTTTTTTTATTTTTAAAGAAAGAAACTAAATCAAACATTCCATTTCCGTCACTTTAAAACTTAAGTCCGTGTCTCAGCATTTTCCTTTATCAAGATTTAATCAACTCAAATGAGATAGCGAATATTAAAGAGGGTCAAAAAAGAAACTGGAGAAAACATTTTTTATTTCTACGACCTAGTCTCGGACTCCATTTTCTTTCGTTACAAGACACTTTTGGCCAATTCTAAGATAGAGTTTGCTTTCCTTTAATTCATTTTCCGATTTCAGAAGACCTAAATAACATTAATTTCACTTAGTTTTATTCAACTTTTAAAGAAAAGTCACATTAAAATCGCAATATATCAGAAACAGACAAAACAGCGTGACAGTGTTGTGAATCAAAAAGAAAAATTTTACAAAAAAAAATACTATTCAGTAACGAGCTCGGCAGTGAGGCCAGGTCAACCCAAGACACTGTTGTCTTCTCAATGACGTCATAGCGGTGAAAGAAGATTTCGTTCCATTGTATGACTAATAAGTTTCTTCCGGCGCTGCTTTACAATTGACTGGCTTATATTTTACCTTTTGTAAAACACAGAGGCGCGTATCCATATTACAAACCTCTTTTCTTATTTGCAAGTAAGAAGTCTAGAATTATAACCACAACACATAAATTAAGTTCATGATTATTTCAACCAAATTCATCATTATTAATGTCTGTTTCCTTGTTTTATCTTTTTGAACTTGCAGTGAGAAATGGTACTATTTATTGGTGAAGGCGTTTCCAACTCATGATCCAAGTTCTTCAACCTTATCTACGAGACACAGACTAATTATAGCAGGGAAATATATTTGTAAAGTGGAATTCTTAGCGAAACAAATTGTGAATATTTTTCTTGCATGTTTGTCGTAGACACACACCAACTGACATTATTGAAAGTATCACTAGCAGGGAGTCTGCCAGGATTTTCAGTTTGGGGTCGTAAACCCAAAGTTAGTAGAGTTTTCCAGGGATTTTATTGATTTTTAACAGTAAATATTTTTTTAAGTTGGGGTGTTTCCTCGTTGATTTGGAAAAGTGACCCGCCCCTATTGAGAGATCTGGCAGAATCCCTAATCACTAGTCAACTACGTAAGATGAATAGGGAATAACATATCAATTTTAGGAGCTGAAGTTCTGTGAAATGAGATGCTGAAGATATTTGCATTGCTTAACTAGAAGAATATACAGTATTATAATATTAATTGTTATAACTTTCTCATAATGAGGGAGGAAGCATAAAGAAGATAATGGCTCTAATCCAGTTGTAACAGTCCCTGTTGTCTGGCGCAAGGTTGCAGTTTGATTCTAGATGATAATAATTTAGTGGCGTTGTGTGAATCATATGATGAGAGTTCAATGGCTTCTTGTAAACTATGGTATGTCATTGCAATAAACCGTAACTGAAACTTGCTAAGTTTAAATTTGTCGGTAGAACAACTATAAATTACATTAAAACAGTAAGGGCTGATTTTCTTGAAAGCTTGCGTTGCTTGCGATTTGCATAAGTAGCCAATTGAAACACGTGTTCAGTTGCGTTTTATTGTAAGGTAAGTGTAACACTTGTTTCTATTGGCTATTCACCCAAATTGCAAGCAAAATAACCAACCCAAGCTTTCATGAAAATCAGCCCGAATGTAAATACTAATTTCCTATGCTCCTTAATATATTAAATAAACAGTACATAATCGAGCAGTCGTGGCTGAGTTGGTAGAGCGTTGAATGTTGACAGATATTTCTGCAGTCACACCAGGTTAAATTTCTAGATTGTGCCTTCAGACAAGACTCTAGTCGACTTTCTTTTCATACCCTTTCCCGACCTGAACCAAAGTTGCCTTTACCATAAGTAACCGCCCTGAACCATAGATAAATTCAATTCAAAACGTACCTGAGAGATTTATTCTGGTAATAAAACTAGTTTTTAGCTTGATTTAGAGAAATTATCGGTTACATTTTTTTGAAAACAGTTTGATGCAATTCAATATAATGAATATTGAGATCAGATTAATACATAATCTCGTAGCGTTTTCCTTTCCCCCTAATAGCCAGAGTTTTTATTTAAGACTCGTTTGACAATTGACACCAAGGATGCCGCCACACTCCCAGTGGAGGTATCACCTCTTCAAAACGTTGATCAGGCTCCCGAACTTTAAGATATTTACTATTAGAAATAGACAGAAAACCTTGCAGAACTCTGTTTACATTTCCGAATTTCGGCTTTACACTCCAGCAAACTGAAAATCCTGACAGAATCCCTGTTTGACATGAACTGAAAACAGAAACTAAATATTACTACCGTATATCCTCCTGCATTGTCTCTTACTTTGCCTATGGTGTTCTTTTTTTACTCAACGTCTAATGAAATCTGATAGTTTGCAGTTTAAGAAGTAATGAAGCTATAAATTCGAAGAGCAATTTTGTTACCAAAGGACCGAGCAAGCCAGGTGGCGCTGGCATTTGGTCGGCGAAGGCGTGGCCGACGTCGGGATTTGAAAAAAAATAAAGAGGCGGCGATGGCGAGCGGATTTACACCTCTATGCCGACGCCGACGGCGGCGTGAAAAGATGGCCCAACGACCAAACGTCACTTACGTGTCGCGCCGACCTTCCCCCGACTACTAGTTAGTCTGGCCAATGGTCGGAGTCGGAGTCGACGTTTGGCTTGCTGGGGAAATTCCTCGAAGATTATTATTGGATAGAGAAAGGAAAACGTGGAAATCCGCGGGACAAACAAATTCTCGGCTGTAAAGGAACACACATCAGTCCCACTGGGTGCCCCATAGTGTTTGTGTTTAGCCCTGTACCACCCTCCTAGTGTCATTTTGTCGAGAGCCATTAAACTACAGGCTTCATAGTGAGAACGTGATCTCATATAGATGTCCCTAGTTTCAGCTCTCAACCGAGCTATGTATTTTGAAGATACTAGAAACTAGAAAGCAGTGATTTATTCAGACACCCTATGGGAGTGTCACCCCTTTACTCAAATTCTCGAGCGCACCCTAACTTAAAAAAAGTTTACAGTCAAAAATCGATAGAAACCCTGTAGAACTCCACTTACACCTTCCCAATGTTGACTCTACACCACCAAACTGATAATTCTGGCAGAATTCCTGTTAGAAAGTCACAAATATACGCACACGTGTATCTAAATTCGTCCCGAAATATATATTTCTCTCTCTCTCTCTCTCTCTCTCTCTCTCTCTCTCTCTCTCTCCCGAGTGACCATGAAAATACTTCCTTTAGAGCTTGCTAGAACCAGCTTCTCTCGCATATTAAAGCAACAAGTAGGCCTAAAGTAGGCGAACGGGTTTTCTTTCAACATGTATCCTCCCTCGAGTCTCCTACACGTTATATGAGAACTTTTTTTTTTTTACTTAATTATATCAGCTATATAAATTATAAATCTATTGAATTCTTCTCTCTGTTTTCCTTTAACTAAGTTTAAATGAGAGTTTGCAAAGCTCATTGAGCTAAGTGCCAAAATACAGCGTGTCCGAAAAAATTGTATGCACAACTCCTGTCTGTCATTATAAGTTGTGGATAATAAAGTACAAAAATTTTCCAGTGTTCTCACATTTTTACGAGGAGCTTATTATTATTATTACACCCCGCATAGCGTACTTTTGCTTTAGTAACACACTTTTTCTCCCTTTTAAGGCTTTAAGGACAGCCCCGTTATAATTAAACGTTTTCTTTCTTGGCGTGAAAAGAACCGACTTTCAATAAGTTCTCTTTTTTTGCCGCCAGGGGACAGTATGTTTAGAAAACAGTAGAGACATATAGCGTTACTTTTGAGAACTCGCTGAATATTTGCAGACAGGCATATAAAGCAGAAACATTTTATATAACTTGAATCGACATCATTTTCCCCTAGATATTTTAGTTCGTAAGTCAATATTCATTATTTATTTCATTTCTTGATTAGGAATCTTGCCAAAGGAAAGTACATAGCGATCCGGACATCGATTTTGTTACGGATTCCCCAAAGCTGTCTCATTGGCACTCAAGTTATGTTTGCCCAGCCTAATGTAAATAATATCTTACAAATTCCTCCGTGATTTTCATTGTTGTACGGAAAAGCACTTAGTGTATAAATAAATAATGCTTTAGCTGAAACATACATAACTATTAGCATTTCTGTTGGAAATCAGTTTTATACATAGTATATGAATGGAGATTATTGGACTTGTTCCGAACTTCCTCTGATGTTTCAATAGGCTAACTATCCATCTACCCCAGAGGGGTCCATTCCGGACAACAGTGAACACTTTTGAATTCCCATATTCCATTGCGGGATGACGTAAGTGGTAGGAATTTGCGGGAATCAAAGATCCATGTATGACTCAGCGAGCCCCAGATAGGGAAATCTGAGCGACGGTAACACTCCTAGTGTCAGGGGAAAGCAACACCAAATAACATCGATATTCAGTATTTCGCGTCGACATTTAAATGCACAAGGAGTCAATCAGTCGTTGCCTGTTACGTTTTAGTTATGTTTCAATGAATCAACGGGTCTCCTGTGTATTTTTTCCTCCACGCACATACGTGCTAATTCCTCTGTCGCGAGAAGTATTGTGATAGCATGACTTGCCCTGACTGGTTGCGGTTGTCGCTAGCTAGATGGCGATTTCCAATCCTAGTATAATACTGATTTCTCTAAACGGATACTCTTTGCTACAATCCCAGTTGTCCTCATAAATCATTCACCCAATCAGGGCGGAATGGTTTACCTATATATACATACAGATATGTGTACATTGCATCTACCCTTGTTTTGTTTAGATTATTACGATGCCGGTTAAATTTCAAAACCTGCGTTAACGGTAACTTACATTTATATTACTAAAATGATACTACTTAATGTTAACCATTGTAGGATGTTTATAATTAGTAACATCCGGCGGTGTATTTCTACAGAGGAAAGTGCTACTTGCTATTTTCTTCACATACAAATTACCACCTACCTGCACAGTCTTTTGAAGAGAACGTGGTAGCTCTCGGTACCATATTTGATTCCTCTGAGGAGGCCCATGGGAGTGTCACCGCGGAGGTTGTCGTCAAATTGCATTGTATTCAAATTCTTCACGGTGATCCATCGGAAAATCGTTCTGGAAGGTACAAAAACACACAAGATTACATTGCAGCATTGTTTTGTCAGGTTATAATAATGATTGTAATTGTAATTCTTTATTAACGTGTTATGAACAGCATTACAGCCAATATAGCACGAGTCAGTAATAAGAATACTATATTATACAACATTTAGGTTCAGATTTGAAAGATTTACAATCGTTATAAAATTATAAAATTAATTACTGACATTTAACACTCACACGACATTTAAAAATAATTAGGTATACTCGCGTATATTATATTATATAATATATACTCGATATTATAATAAAATATGGAGGTTAAAAGTTGGAAGATAAAAATCTACAAATCATCCTGCACTAAGCTTTATTTCGTCCAGCTGTTATAAATTGTTGCCATTCTAAATACGATACTCTTGGGTAAGGGCGTCGCCAGGATTTTTCCCAACGGGGCAATATTAAGAGCACAAAAATTATATATATATATATATATATATATATTGTGTGTTACTGTCACAGATATGGTAGAAATTTACAGATGAATCATGAAGAACCCAATAGAACACATACATTGAAAATACGTGGACGAAACGTTAGTACCGAAACGTAATTTTAATTATAGATGTAACGAAATGCCCGCTTGTTCAACAATTTATTCAACCTTTGAATAATAGTTGAGAAGAAACAAGTTGAAATCAAGAAGTGACGGTGAAGAAATGGACACAGATGAAAAAAAAAAGCAGAACATGATTGCTGTCCATTGGTATACACATTTAGTTGCATTTTGTCCCTTACTTTCATCATAATATACAGAATTAATTTTCCAACAGTAAATTATCCAACCATCTGCCATGGGATTCGAAGCTAGAACTTCCGCACTCGTCGTTGGTAGTTCGACACGTTATCCCCTCATCCACGGAGTCACTTTGAGAATCACTATTCTTTTACGGTATCTGTAGTAAAAGGCAGTCTTGAAAGCTGTCATTTCACCATCATGTAAGAATAAAGACCTTCTTTCTTTGTTATGCGCATTTTCCTTCTTGAACACTTTGACCATCAGTGCACTATTAAATTTGTATTTCTCAATAAGTGTAATGTGTCGCCTTATAAAGGGGCATATGAAACGATATCTGTCATAGTTGAAAAAGAAAGCTGAAAACACTTCATATCAACAATAAATTTAATGTTCGTTGAAATATAGTTTAAAATTTAATATGTTTTCAACATGCAAATGATAACATGAGAAACGTAGTTAATTTTAATCTATTCGCTTTTAAGCAAAATCTTTATGCAATTAACTTGGAAAGATAATCTAGGGCATAGTTCAATATAAAAGTTAAAATCACGTCATATTAACGTCCTATCAACGAAATCAAATTTTCGTTGGAATATAGATTGAAATACAACGTGTTTTCAACATGCAAAAGATGACACAAAATAATAGTTAATGTCGTTCAATGAGCTTTTAATTACAAATTTTATTCAATTAAATTAGAAAGAACCCCATGAAATAACAGTTAAATCCACGTTGAACTAACATCTTTTCAAACAATATCAAGTCTTTGTTGAAATATGATTTAAAATTAAAGGTACTTTTTTCAACCGATAACGATTAATGAACAAAATAAAACAAAAAATCAACGTTCAAGACACGTTTGTGTGCTAGTGCAAGGGAGAACCATATAATGTTTATTTATGTATTACGTACCACTGCAGAACTTTTATTAGACCTCAGTTTAATATTTCTTTTAGACATTATCTTCTGAAAAGTTAGGTCTTTTCTCCTTCTGATAGCACTATCGTTTGTATTGGCAAAGCAAGAGTTACGTAGTTCGGCCTCGGGAAACAGAACCAGGGAAGATCTTCGCAGAGAAGGGGAAATCCCTCGCTTCAAATCGAACACTGATTTACTTTCCCGATACATTATTTCTCTCCTACTTTCTAGGGAAGAATTTGCTAATAGCTTACTGAATTATATAAAAAAATAATTACAAAAATAAAATATTTGAAATAACCGTTACGCGGTTGGGTCGCCGTTGGCACTGTGCCGACCCGACGAATCTTGCTGATAGGGATCATATGTGAAGCAGAGCATGCATCAATGTCATCTGCTGTTCATAGTTGACAACACTGTATTCCGTGCTTAGCATATCATCTGAAAAGAATGTCCAATACCCAGTAGGACTGGTGATATAACAGTTGAGAAGATGAAACTTTGTAAGAGGTTGGAAACACTGTCAAACTGATGCTATCTCATTTTTACTTCCAATATCTACACTACTGATATATAATCAACTCCTCAGAAGGTAATTTTGCTTTAATCACTTATTTGTAATTTATCGAGACTGTCCATTTTAACTACGGAACACTGTGTGTTGGAACCATAACTTGGTTTCACAATATGGAACCACAATGTGCATGCTATAATTCGCCCGTTATTTTTCTACTAGTAGCGTGTAGACTACTTCTGAAGTTTAGAAAAATATAATTACTAATCTCCGAGTAGAATTAGACATTTATAATCTAGAAACGGTAAGTCGCACTACATTGCTTTTGTACATTTCGTATGTTTCCATGGCTACACAGTAAAAAATGGCTGTGTTAATTCAACACAATGCGGTGTCCCAGCGTGACTACCACTTTTGTGTGTTAAATCAACACAACACACGGTGTTGATTTCGGTAGTGGGAGAAAAAAAATTTACGGCAGCAGCTAGATTTGAACATGGGTTGTTCAGTTAGAAGCCGAGCGCCTTACTGACTTCGCTAAATTGTCAGACCGAAAAAGTACTAGATTGAAACAGTATAGAGTGTAAAATAATGTTGCTGAACCCCAAACACAAAGAAAGTTACTCTCACGACTTATGCCATGATTCAATCACTTTTCCATTATTCAATTAGGGATCACAATACCCAGTCATTGAGAATATGTTCCATTTCTATGAAAGCAAGCGCAGCATTTTACATGTTGTTACGATAAGAAAGCAGTAATGCTGCTCAAGTGTTTCGCTGTCGCCATCTTGCTTGCTTTCATAGAAATGGAATATTCTCAATGAATGGGAATTCTGGTTCTCAATTGACAAATAGGAAGTGATTAAACCATGAGATAAGTCGTGCAAGTAACGTACTTTGTTTTGGGGGCTCAGCAACATATATTTGATCCAATACACTGTTTGAATCTATAGTGTAGTCGTTCAATTCAAATGTTGTTCAATAAATATCGTTTGCATCTAGTACCTTTTCTGTCTGACGATTTAGCCAAGTCGGTAAGACGCTCGACTTCTAACACAGCAACCGATGTTCAAATCTCGCTGCATCTGTAACTTTTTTTCACAGTACCGAAATCAACACCGTGTGTTGTGTTGATTTAACACACAAAAGTGGTAGTCACGCTGGGACACCACATTGTGTTGAATTAACACAACTATTTTTTACAGTGTACTACTGCCCAGCGCTACTGGTTCAAGATTATGACACAATTGCAGAGCTAAGGGAAAGAAGGGGAATATGTATTATTATCGCAGTTCTGGAATTTTCGAGAAAAAAAAATCATTGCAATTGTCAAATAATAAAGACTGAGTGGCGGTAACTAATTTGGTAGCGCATTTTCTTCGTAATCGGGAGGTCCTGGTTTCTTTCCAGTGACCAACCATCCTGGCTAAGTTTTCTCCAAGCTTTTCCTCAGTCACACGAGGCAAATGCCCGAATGGTACCTTCAAAATAGACCCTTTCCCGCATACTTCCTCCCTCTCTATCCCGACCTATGCCTATATATAATAAATCAATTCAATTCAAATCATATAGGAAATAATAAAGACAGAATAAAAGCTGTATGCACTTAAGCTAAAGCAACGATCTTCAATAAAAGATGGCAGCACTATCTCCGTATATGTCTAATGTATTTTTATCGTTGCACGAAATTTCAATGCTGCTCCTGCAAATTCAAGCCTAGAGAGTTCAAACTTTCAGGGAACAAAGTTCATAACCAATTCAACAGTTCGATCAATGCCGATTTTTATTTTCCTTTTTCTTCATTGTTGAAATCGCTTGATTGTTGTGAATATCAAAACCTATAATAATGAAGCTCGTTTAACAATGAACAAGAAAGAAAATTAAAAATCCACATTGATCGAACTCTTGAATTGGTTATGAACTTTCTTCCCTGAAAGTTAGAACTCTCTAGGCTTGAATTTGTAGGAGCAGCAAGGAAATTTCGTCCAGCGATAAAAAATACATTAGAAATATACGGAGAGAGTGCTGCCATCTTATGTTGAAGATCGTTGCTTTACATTAACCTTAATTCAGTTGTATGACTATCATCTGTATTTAACAAATATTGTGAAGATACATTAAAAAAGGCAGATACTTAAAACGATGATGCATGTTTAGGATTCTTTTTCAAACTATCTTTGTAATATGACATGACGAATGGCATACGTTCGATGTCCGCTGCTACATGAAAATGTCTATATTCAGAGCGTAACGGTCGTGGACTTCAGGGAATGCTGGGAGTTCTTTCTCATAAACCCTTTTATCATGAAGAATGAATGTCACTTGCTATTTCCTTCCGCTTGAAGAAGCTACATCGCATTCGTGAGCAAACCACTCATGTAAAGCCATTTTATATACGAGCTGATAAGTCCGCTTGTTGGTGCAGGGTCAAAAGTTTTCCATGAACTATGGTCATTACCTGTCGCGACAAGAGACAGTCTAGATTCTTTGTGTGGTCAAATAGAGGAGCTACATAATGTTTAGTAGTGTCCGTTGGGTCAACTAAAAAAAAAGGAATGTGACCCTTTCATAAATAGGTTTGAGATCCGATGAAGTCTCCACACTAAATCTGAAGGGGGGAAATGTTCCCGACTTTTTTTCGACGAGAAAGTCATTTCATTGGAAAATTATTGAATTTCAATAAAATAGAGAGGTTTTCAAAGAAACGCTCTCGTTTTGCGTAGAAAATGTGATCTTTCTAAATGGATTTCCGATGCTTTATGGATGTAAATTTATTCTTCAAACTTGAAAGAGCAATGTCTCATCATCTTCTTTGGAGTAGTTCATAAGTTCATCATGGCTATGGGGTCACGGTGGCTCAGTTGGTAGAGCGCTCACCTCTGGTGCTAGGGGTCGGCAGATCGATCCCTGCTCATGCCATGTGAGCTTTGTGGTGGACAAACACCGTGTGCATGGGTTTTCTCGGGGTGCTCCCGTTTCCTCCCGCTTTATTCATTCCACCAATTCATCCCATGATCATTGATATGGCCTGAGCCATAGTTGCCTATAGACCTTAAAATAAATTCAATTCAACCCATCATGGGTACGAAGTTTGGTTTCCGCCATTTGTTACCGCAAAGATTATTCGAAAGACGAAGCCCCACATAGAAGTTAATCGTGTTTAGTCAGAAATGTCAACAGAAGACCTGATAACTTATCTCAATAACAAAGACATACAAGAAGACGTCAAGAGTAGGATATATACAAGAAATCTTGGAACGCTGATCTCAATTGAATTTGAATTTAGAATTTTATTTGTGGCCTTTAGGTATGTTATGCTCGGCCGGGATAGGGGAGGAGAAAGGATTCGGGAAGGTGTCGACAAGGGCCTATGTTGAAGGTGCTATACCGGCATTTGGCTAGTGTGACTGAGGAAAAAAAACTGGAAAAACCTCAGTCATGATGGTCGGCCACTGGGATCGAACCCACGATCTCCCAAATGCTACGCCAACGCTCTACCACTTTTTTTTTTAATAACAATTTATTGAAATCTAATTTAGCAATACATGGAGACAATCTATAAATGGAGGTTAACAAAGTTATTGAGTATACAAATTATTTTGTTTAGTTGAAATATCTATTACAAGAATACATCTAAAAAAACACACATTATCTTAGCCTCTTAAATATAAATATAATGCACTACATTGGATTCCTAGAGAAAAGAAACGGCCGAGACGACGTCCAAATGCAAGATGGGTAGATGAAATGAAGCGTTTTTCAGGAGCTACATGTATGAGGATAGCAGCAGACCGAGATATGTGGAAAGAAAAGGGGGAGGCCTTCATCCAGCAGTGGATAGAAAACGGCTGAATATGATGATGATGATCATATTCATAACAGTGTTCTTTCTTAGGTGCATAATTAAACAATGTATTATTTAAATAGCTCCTAAACTGCTTAACCCTTGACACTGCACTGTACTGTAAGCGTAAAAAATGAATATAGTGCTTCATCGTCATAATGATCATGCTCATGCAACAAGTAGTCAATAGTATTGGCCGTTAACCAGCATTTTCTTTCGTTACGGGATATAATACAAAATCCGGGAACAAAAACATATATTCTATTAGTATATATCTAGCAGCAGTTCTCATAATTGTGTACAAGCAATTTGGAGATAGTAACAGCAACTACTTGGTGACTCTGTATATTGACTCAGAATATGCTTTAAGTTTGCTTACAATATGGACATAAATTGGAAACATTGTGATATATAGAGTGCATTTTTTTTTCTGGGGTAGACCACATTTGATTGACGACTTTATACCATAGCGATCGTAAATTTGTGTTCAATATTTTGGAGAATATATTGATCCATATTTGAGACCAGTTTCTAGCAGGGAAATATTTGCATAATAGATGAGGAATTTTTGCCCTATGATTGTGACGTAAATAACTTTACAGTTGTTTAACAGAAAAAATCATCTATAGAATGTCTACTAAATTAACGCATCCCATATCGTACCCCTTAAAAGTGGGTATTCTATATCCCAAGGATATATCGGAACATGGACTGTTAATTCCAATACAGCAAAAGACATTTCGACAACAGCAACTGTATAACTTTGACGAACAGAAGCCATCATCTCTAGTTTGCATTGTAATTGTAAGGCTCTGTCCTGAGTTGCAAAATCTATTGCCTGTAACCCTCCTTCATTCAATTACAGTACTAGTTGATCATATGCAACCTTGAAAATGTGGTGTTTCCACAAAAAAAAAAAAAAAAGAACATTGCTTGACTATTTACCTGTTTTACAATTTTAGGAGTAGTGGAGAGTACCTGGACTACATACCATAAAATGCTATAAGCACGTTGTTTTAAAAGCATAATTCTTTTATATAAATTTAAATATATACGATTATGCTTTAGTTAAGATACCTTTAATTTTTTTTATTGCTACTTCATAATTAAAGGGGCGATTTTAAAAATGAAAGGGGACAAAAAGGGGGACTATCATTGAATGGTTTCAATCAACTGTTCCTATACGTGGATGATGTATAGATTTAATAGGGGACGATATAGATGCACTACAAAGCAACACCGATGTCTTAGTAGAAGCGTGCGATGAGATAGGTCTACAGGGAAACATAGATAAAACAAAATACATGATAACAAGCCGAAACACAGGGAATGAAGGAAATAAAAACATAAGAATTAGGGATGAGGTCATAAAGAAAGTAAACAAATTTAAATACTTGGGAGCATACGTAACAAGCAAAAATTAGGTCACGGAAGAAATAAACAGTCGCTTAGTATCGGGGAACGCATGTTTCTATTCAGTCCAAAAACTTCTAACATCGCGATTATTATCAAGGAAATTGAAATTGAAAATTTATAGAACGGTTATTCTGCCGGTAATACTTTACGGTTGCGAAAGTTGGAATACGACCCTAGCAGACGTACATAAATTACGTGTGTTTGAAAATAAGGTTTTGAGAAAGATATACGGGACGAAACGGGACGAGATGACTGGAGAGTGGAGGAGACTGCATAATGAAGAACTCCACGGACTGTACGATTCACCAGATGTTGTAAAAATAATGAAATCGAGACGACTAAGGTGGGCAGGGCATGTAGCTCGGATGGGGGAAAAACGAAG
>JAGDQP010005647.1:43038-58917 GCA_022664845.1 Lepisma saccharinum
GGCGATGAACTTGCGAGTTCCATAAGCCATAGAGTTAGTTAGTTAGTTAGTTAGTCTGCGCATATTCAGAAACTAAATTAGTTGTAACATATAATTCTTGGCTATTATTAACAAAAATATGTCCATCATGAAAGTAGCTTCGAGCCGAAAGAGCCTTCGCATGCATTTCTACTCCCGAAAAATTAACCCTTAGAGCAGTTGTTAACGAAGAAATAGATACTAAATAAAATAGCTGATAAAGCAGCATCTCCTTGTAAGACACTTGCTTCCATTGGAATACTTGTTCTGAGTTCATCATTAAACTTAATTTCGGACGTTCGATTTGTATATATTTGTTTGATCGTGTTAATAAACGGAGATGGAATGGCCATATTTCTGGAGTAGTTGAAAAAGGTAGCAATGGTCTACTCTATCAAATGCTTTTAAAAAATCAAGAGAGACCAATGCAGCCTTGCGTATTTGATGTCTATAAAAAATACTGTATAAAATCCCGAACATCAGATAACAATATAGAAATTAATTTATTGAATCCATGTCCATATTGGGCCGGGTCAAGTATTATCTATCCGCTATTATATGTAGCCTCTGTGCTAATAATTGTGTACAATCATTTGCTGTCGACATTACACAATGATATAGGTCTATAATCTTCTGTATATTCATTAAAAGCTTGTACAAAATATGGTATCAGCAGATTTTTGAACTTTATTCCAAATTTTTGGGTTTATACCAGCACTACCTGGGGACGCATTGAAATTGCCTCCTAATAAAGCATTGGTAACTTCTGGTTCCGTAAATGGAGTATCCAATAACTGTATGTCCTCTGCTTTTAACTTATTTGTTACAGATTGCAATAATGGTTAAGGAACACCTAATTCCTGATTTTTCTGATATAATATACGAAAATATTAAATAAACATTTTTTTTTACTTGAGCACCGCAGACCGCAGACCTACCATTGATCCCATTTTTCCTTTCAGCCGAAATTTATCATCTTTTCCCCCACTGAAAATCCGCTCTTACACGATGAAACAATCCGCTCTTCTAAATGTAGTGTGTACATTCTATGGTCAAGTGAAGGACCCATGAAAAAATGTGGTCTAGTTAGGTCCAATGGCGTGAATTTGAGAACCTACAATATATGTGATAGTTTTTGCATAAGACATTTGTCCCTCCCTTAAGAATTGGCACAGAACCTAGCCTACGATATTCCCCTGACAAATTCAATGACATGTTCAATATGTTATACAAATTGGCCAAAGGCTGTTGATTTGTATAGCGGACGCTTATACGTGTACATACATAAGTGCAGATAGATATTAAGTTCCATATAATAGAAAATACATACTCTGTTACATTAGGGAGATTATGTAATTTGTACTAAGCCCACAGCTCAGAAAGTATTTGATGCCAAACTTTATTAAAAGAAGGTCACGTGCATATTAGAAATTGAATTTTATACCGATAAACCAGTGGCATAGAAGAAATGACTCTTCGTGGATCAACTTGAAAATTTTAAACACAAAGAGCAAGTTGTACAAAACATTTTTAATTATTTTATAATTAATTATGGAACTCACAAGTTCATCATCGTAATAACAAACGTTCAGCAGAGGCCGTGGCAAGATGAAGGCAGTTTTCATCATCTCTAGATCCCCTTCTAATGCACGTATTGTCATCCTAACGACGTCTCTGTCTTCCTTCCCGCCTCATTCTTTCCAGCTAACAAGTGAAAATAGAATATAATTTTCGTTTTTCTCCATCCGAACTATATGGCCAACCCATCTACCCGTCCTAAATTCATTGTGTTTATAATGTTGGGTAAATCATATACAGTCTGTGTAGTTCATCGTTATGCAGTCTCCTTTTATCCTTTGGTGATCTCTTTCCATTTCGGCCCGTTATTTCGAAACCTTATTTTCAAACACGCATTTATGTTGATTAGCCAGGGTCGTACAGCGTACTCCAACTTCCGGAACCATAAAGTATTACCGGAAGAACAACCGCGTTCTGTATATTTTTAATGTCAGCTTTCTTAATATTAATCGCGAGAAGAAACATTAGTTTTCCCGATGGTGAGCGACTTTTTATTTCTTCCGTGATCTCATTCCTGCTTCTTATATATGTTCTCAAGTATTTCAGTTTGTTTACTATTAAGTCTCTGTTTCGTTTATCCTGTGTGTTTCGGCTAATTGTCACTTATTTTGTTTTCTCTGCGTTCACCTGTAGACATCGCACGCTTCTATTAAGACATCGGTGTTACTTTCTAGCGCATCTATATTGCGCATCTAGCGACTCGTATCAAGTCTACATCATCCTCGTAGGCGAACAGCTGATTCAAGCAACTCATTGTTAGCCCTTTTTGTTCTCTTTTATTAGTTATAAGGTCCCTTTTCTTCTCCCTTTGCAATCAAAGACTATTTTCAAGATTGTTTCCAGCAGAAGAACCATGCACGTCTCGCGAAATGCACTTCTTCAAACGGAGAGAGTATTTGCATATCGACAGTAGCCGCTACTGAACGGATAAGCAAATTTTGCTATCACAGTTGAATTCCAGGAATTTAATTTTAGGCCTCGTATCAAAAAGGAAATGCATTGAAGAAGTACATGCCAAAAGTATAAGCACGTGCTTTCTCTTGTTTTGTTTTTTTCTTTTCTGGAGAATTGACCTTCATGGTTTAAAGCCGATAAACTGAAACTAAACATTAAAATGAACGTGAATAATAGCATTCATACATCATTATACACAGGTCTAGTTGTCTGAACCATTAGAGTAATTTTAAGAAATATAATTACTTTCATAAGCGTGACTGAAGAAGCGACAAACTGTGTCTAGAACTAATGATAACCTCGTGCAAATATCATTCCGGTAATGAACATGTGTTTATTTATATGCTCTTCTTTCATAGATGAATGCTTATTCAACAAAAACAAACAGAAGAAAAAAATGAAACGAACACTTTCAACATTTTTTTTTCTCTCTAATTGAGTTTAACAGAGATGCAGAAGCAGCGAGGGCGGCTCAAAACATTTGCGCCGTGTACGAGAGGTAAATTCCATTCGAAAAACAGGGCCACTTAGAACTGAGTGATTGTCCACGTTCAAGAAGACCATTGGACTTTGATAAAGACCGTTTAAACTCGTTCATTCACAATGATTTACGTCAGTGAACCAGAGAATTGGGCAAATCTAATGTACTTTGACCAGTCAACCATCTTGTGACATCTGCATTCCATGGGAAAGGTTCAACGGATGACCATGTGTGTGCTTTTTTGCTTATTCGTTATCAGTTAGCTGAAGAACAACATCAATCATTCCTGCCAGGTGAGAAATAGTGCCTTTATATCAATCTAAAAAGGAAAGAAATGGTTGAACTTGAACCAAGAAATCCACTCCGCCAGGCAAAACACTAACCAAGAAATCCACTCCTCCATTGACAGAAGACAATATTAACCGTCTAGTGGGACTACGATGGGGTTGTGTACTGGGAATTGCTTCTCAGAAATGTAATCATTACTGCTGACGTTTCTTGCCAACAACTCTGATCCTTTGCGGCTGTAATTGAAGGAAAACGACTGGGAAGACTGCGTCAAGTGTTACTGCAACATGATAATGCACGCTCGCATTCCGATAACATGACAAAAGAAGTTATCCAAGAGGTTAGTTGAGAGGTGCTTCTACATTTTCCTCAATCCTTTGAGTGGCATCATCAGATTTCCATCTTTTCCATTCTATATCCAACAATATCCCAGGAAAATGCTCTTTAAGCTTAAATTGATGATTCTTTAATGTCAAACCAGCAGATCTCTACAGGAGTGGAATCGAAATTTTGCCTCTGCTTTGGAAGACATTCATAGATAATGCAGGAGAAATACTGATTAGTTCGTATTTTTTTTGCATCTCAAATGTGTATCAAACAACACATTTCGCCACAGTGAAAAGATACTACGAATTAATACACCAATAATTGAATTCTTAAAATGTTTTATTAATATCTTAACCGATTTTGAAACTGGTATCACGTACACCAAAGTCAGCGTACTAACCACTCATCTAACTGGGAGAACTCTAATATTAATGTCATTGTTATTTTCAAAATCACATTTCCAGCGTTATTAGTGCATTTTTACTAGTCACTATTTAAAAGAGAAAAGACCAAAGAATACATTTAACGTGTAGAATGTGTCGCCATCTATGAATTGTCACACGACTTTCCATTGAGCACTCTCGAGGTGTTCAAAAGAAGTTTCCAACGACACATTCAAGTGGTAACGGGAAAGCATGTTAATTATCGCACTTACTTAATTAACACGAAAAATAAGTTCAGTTCATAGAGTCAAGTGAAAGTAGGCTTATTAGTTGTTTTTAAGTTGATTTTTTATTTTTAAAAAACTATCACTTTACATTCCATCTCCTCTTGCGTTTATCAGCTTTCTTCACCAAAGATAATTACTATTTTGATCAGATCCTGTTCAATCAGTCGTTTAGTGTGCGTGTGTGTGCATACACATTCTTGCCAATGCGGTCAAGGTCATTTGTAAACAGTGTCCAGTATCCAGTTCTTGTCTTAACAGTTCTAATAAACAACTTCCGGTCCTCGAGGTTTGTGAATTGACTATCAGCCACGCCTTTGGCCAATCAAATATGTGCTCAATAACAAAAAAAAGAAAAAAGAAAGAAAGAGAACAAGTTACACAGACACTTGCAATTGCGTTGCAGCAGAGAAAATAAAGTATTTTCTGATTCCGTGGGCAAACAACAGTGAACAAGCGCAAGCAGAATGGAACAAAATAAATGAAGAAAGTGCGTTAAAAGAAGAGAATATAATCTTCAAAAGAAAAACACAGTTAAACTGAAATCAGGTCAAACTGGACTTCGATAGATTTGTATATATATATAAAAAAACTACATAGATATATCTACGAGAAAGCAAAGAGGTCAGTCAACTAACTTCCTTTCTTTGAGTGAATTGAAACACCTTTGAATGATGACCATATCAAAATAGATTACGCATCCAACAAAAACTTCAAGAACAAAAAACTATAATTGATAAGAAAGGTGTAGCAAGAAAAGAAAAGGAAATAATAGATAGCCTTTCATCCGAAACTAAAGTAATACTTCAGGCAGCTGTAATATTCGTTCGTGCTTTTGTTTCGTAAATAAGATTGGGTGAAGGCACAGAAACAATTTTTCCTCCTCCTCTTCTTCTTCTTCTTCTCTGTAAAGAAGAAACAATGAACTGATTCCCAAAACGAATCAAACCAAGGTCACGTGGATTGCTTTTGGAAATTTTGGTGAAAGCACCTACTTTATTTTCTCTTTGTATCTATAAAAAATAAATGGCTACCGATTTTTTTCTTTACAAATCTAAAATAAAAAGAACAAGTAGGCCCTACAAAACTGCTGTTTTAATTTTTATATTGTCTATCTTTATCTTCATCTTCAAGTCAAACTGATAACAGCAACTTTTATCATGTTTCTGAAAGTCTGCTGTGAGTCATAGAATTAAAACAGTACAGTTCTGTTCTTCAGCAGGGATTTCGCCAGGATTTTCAGTTTGAGGGTGTAAAGTCAAAATTGGGAGAGTTTAAGTGCAGTTTTGCACGGTTTCTATCGATTTTCGACCGTAAAAATTTTAAAGTGGCGGGTTCTCTCGAGAATTTGGGGGGTGACACCCCCCAACGGAAAGGGGGTATGGCGGAATCACTGCTCTTGAGAGAAGGTGTTCTGCTCTGTGCTCCTTTTATATTTTGTGGTAACAGCTGAGAGCCCCGTATTTTTGTTATCATAATATCTTTAATATTATGCTTAATACTCGAAAAAGCACGCAATATAATGTAATAGAGCTGAGACTTAGGGCTCAGATAAACAAATTGTATTTGTAAATATTGTTATCTTGATGTTGTTGTACAAATTGTTTATATTTTTATTGTTGTTGTTGTTGATATAAAATGGCCACGTGCTGCATCTGTAACTTATTCGCAAATAAATGAATAAAATAAATACGAAAATTGATATTCGTATCTGTAAAAAATGTTGGTGTTTTTCCAGTCATAAAATATAAGTTCATCGTAAAACGTTTTTACAACACTGTTGATAAAAATCAAGCTACCACAGAGTCACCTGGTGTTATGTTATGTAGTTGATAACCTGTGAATGTAACCCGTGAATGTAACACAGGAGACGGATCTACTTCTAGCGACCCGAAATTGAAGCCAGCACAAGCCATGAGTACCTGGCAGGTGTAATTGATTAAAAAACTGAACATAACGTTCTGTACAATTAATATCATATTTAAAATATTCCAATTTTTCTCCTCTCTTCCTTAGCTAGAGTTTCCCCTATTCTTTGCTTCCACACGCCCAGGCATAGACCAACCAATAAGACGCAAGTTAATCCCAATCATCCAAGCAAGATTAATCGAAAACTGGCGTCAAGTTGACCCAACTTAATTGTATTAGGTCAGTCTATCCGTCTCCCGTATCTAAATCCATGATGTAGCCAAAACTATAGTCCGCATGGTTTCTTAGCATTAATTCTTCCGTAGTTCGGCTTGACTGAGCCTACGTGGCATGGTAAAGATGAAAAAATGGGAACTCTGTGACCTGTAGACTAGATTTGTGGATTAAGTTAATTAAGAGACAAAAATTGTACCTCCGAGGTAAACTATACTATGTCACTTTTCGCAAAAGTAAGGTTCAGTTCATAGATATGTTCATTTGAGCACCTTCTTCCATATTTCTTGCGACATAGTCAAAGAAAATAATAATAAGTGGACCTTGCTATGCTGTGCATAGTATACAAAAATTCCTGTCCTCCGGACTACTCATCAGATGGCAGCACAAGTCTAAGATCACATGATACCGCCGAGAAATTCCACTGGTGGGAAATTATTAATTTTCATTGGCTAAGATGTCAATGAAGTTTTCGACCATAACAGTCGTTATGTTTCATATTTTTTTTTAAATAAATTTAATATTGTTTACGTTCTATATTGGTTTATAGACTTTTTTATTCTTTAGAAATAGATTACTCTTTATCTCATCTTTGTCTTCTAAACTTACGTTTTCTTTTCTCTTGATATCCATTTTGGTCTGCATGAGGTAAAAGAATTCTTCTTCTTCGTTCAGTTACGTAGATAAAGAATGACGGTTGGTTGATTAAAACAAGGATGATCTAATAGAGGATTTGCTTGTAGCTATCTCATGCGCAGAGAATGAATGAAGCTAAAAAGCAACTCAGAATCGACCAAGGCGACGTACCTGATTAGGTACCATACGACGTTAGCGAACAATTAGAGAACTTGTTACCATCTTTGTTAGCCGAAAACAATGCTTTTGATTGGACTAAGTGGGCTAACTGGACGAGAAAATGCTGTGACGTTTGGCTTCATTTTCTTGGCAAAATCGCATATCCTCTATTAGAACATCCTTGGTTAGCACCTGAAGGCACCAGGACTGGCCGCAACTGTCGCTACTATCGAGGTATACGTGAGAACTTCTCGCATTCACTTATTTTCTTTGACACAGTATTGTGTTATCAATTGGGAATTCTGCAAAATAAACCATGACATAGTTGTGTATTTCTCCATTAAAAGCATACTCAAATGTACAAAACTATGTACTAAAGTCGAGTTTGGCAAGAAAGTAACATAATGCAGTTTACCTCCGAGATACACAAATGTTTTGTGTAACTTCCTCTTAGGCCGCCTATACACAATCGAGTTTGTTCATCAGCCTGCCCAACAGTTTGCTCGACGAGGTTGCTGTCGAGTAAGCTCGAGTAAACTTTGCGCTATTACACTGTCGAGATTGTTGATCAGCTTCCTCGGCGAGCAAGCTCGACAGTGGAATAGAACCTTTATAGACGGGTAGTGACCAGTTGATTCTGTCTTAGGACAAAACCACCGATGAAGAGGAATATTTTCTGATTGTAAGTTGTTAAGCTTCCGTTCCTGCAATTTATAAAATGAACTTAGGAGGTCAAAGCTGTGCAAAACGAAGAGAAAAAGAAAAACGCCATGACAACAAGAAGAGTGTTCCCAGCAGGTTTCCCTTTAATACTTGAATGAAAACTAGACTCAATTCAAAGGTCATCAGAAACTGTAACCTCACTCCTTGTATGGAGATTACATGCTCTTTGTCTGTTTTCGGTAAAGAACTCCAAATTACCTCATTAGACACAGATGTTTCTTTCCCTCCTGATGGGAGAATGTCTACGACACAACTTGACCGGAAGTTACATGCTGGTATACATTCTCCTCGGATGGGATATTCCTAATCGACAATGCAGACAATACTCTATCTTTTGAGGAAGTCTCAAAGCTGTAACTGTGTATGGAACTCAAAACCTTTTGTTTCCCATTTCTCTAAATGCAGTTGGGTTTGAAGCGTAATATCCTGCCGCTGTACGCACTTCAGATTACATCACTAATTAATGATCAATCAGTTGAAATGGCGGCTATAATCGAAATTCAAATTATGTCACTTCTTAGCTATTCAATCCCTCTGTCATTACATAGACTGTTTCTTAATTCGTGTAACTGGGGAAGCCGGCCGAGTGGTCTGCGGCGGTAGGCCAATAGCTCGAAGATCCCGGGCTCGAGACCCGGCAGGGGCATGGATGTGGATTTTAATAGCTAAGGGGCGAATCGTGACGGGCCGAAGTACAAAGTTACTATCTAGACTGGCCCATATAAAAATTAAAAAGAAAAACTCAGGAACAGACCTGTTAAAACGAAAGCTTTCAAGATATTTTCATAAAATTGTCTACAGTTGCTCACAAAACCCTGAAGTTTTGACACTGTGAAAATAATTTTCCTAAACTAAATGTTAACCCTCTTTTTGGAGATTTCATACGCAAAAGTAAAATTCGCCTATGGGAAAATCGATGTTAATTCAGAGGACCGCTTTTTCTTGTCTAATTTTATTAATTACCAAGAAATCAGCGTCTTAATACCGAGTGGAAATTCTGCAGCGTATCGGAGCTACAGGATGCCGAAAGCGTAGGAAAATGAACTTTAGAGCTTGGTATTTCCAATACGTCCCTTCATGAAAGGGACGACATCTCAGCAGATAACGATAATTCGTTTGCACAAAGTCGATATCTCAAAACAGATTGCAACTGCCGAACGAGTTTTTTTTAATGCATGGTTGCATAACAGTCAGTACCCAAGAATACTATAAGATTCAATGTAAGTTTTGTTTATTTGTTATCAATAAGAGAATATGTCATGTGGCGCTTGGATGACGCTGATTACGTATGGCATCCTCACTCACACAGAAAGTTGTCTTATTCATACTTCAGAGAATTTCTTCCTTTGAAAAATCATTTGGAACCCATTGCACAGTTTTGGAATGTTTGATTTTGGGTAGAGCACGTTTGAAGTCTTTGACAAAAGCATAGCGCATCAGCTCAACTGTTGATAGTATTGGAAATAGAAAGCTCCAAAGTTCATTTTCCCACGCTTTCGGCAGCTCGCTGTTCTAAATGTGGAATGTTTTCCATCCCCGGGAAATTTAGTGTTCTACCGAAAATGACAAGTCCTTCAAACTATTCTCTATTCGTCTCGATAAAGCGATTTCCTTTTGCATTCGTGTATGGTTTTATCTTCCTTAATATTGTCAAGAAGTAGACTCCTTCCCATATTGTTTATGGCCAGCTCTACGTTCTATTCTACTCTTCACAAAAAAAATGGGAGTTTTAGGAACTTCCTTCGAAGTTCTTCCCCCATATTTCGAAACCACCTCGTATATACAGTCGCTGAAAAGACATCTCAAACGCTTACTTGAAAAAAAACGTTAACAATAGTCGTATGAAAAACACAATACATATAGAATGGTTGGAAATAGTTAAGACACATTCTTACCTCGCCTTTTCTACATCCGAGCCGCATCTTCCCACGAGCTGCCTTACAAGATCCGTGAACGTCTTTTGGTCCTCTTGCGCAACCTGAAAAAGAAAGAATCAACAGAGTCTCTACGAAAGTATTTTATATTGCATACAGTGGTAAGCGATATAGTTAATCTAGACAATTTAAGGTCACCGCGAAGTATCATCCGGCCTCAATCACGGAAATAGCAGACAACTATATCTCTATCATTGGCTGCTGGCAGCGTGACGCAATAGAAATAATCTCCCCTATTGCCACAGTGAGAAAATAAAAGCTAGGTATCTGTAGTAGTTTATCAGCTTTTAACAACATATCATAGCAGAACAGTTGCTTTTTTTAATATGCATTGTAGCTGATTATAGAGGGACGGGAGAAGAAAATGCGAGCTAACTGGTTGAAGAGATGTTGTATGTGAGAGAAAATTGGCAACAGCGCCACGTGCAGTCAACGTGATTCGTTGGTGGATTTAATCTGCGAAGAAGACCGTGGCGTCTATAGTGCTTGATAAGAAAGAAATATATACCCCTCAGTCAATGGTAATGAAAAGGAGATAGCTCTTTATTGGCTCAATGAATTTGTCATTAAATTGATCTCACAAGGAAAGATATTCAAGAGGCTCAATTTCATGAAAGAATACGACACTCAATCGTTCGATAAAAAACTAATAATGACTCCATTTTTTGGATGAATAAGATCTGTTCTAGTATGAGATTTCTTTCGACAAAGAGACAAGAAATTTAAAATTGGCTGCAGGGGAATTTCACCTCAAATGTTCAAGACTATCTTGTAGTAGATCATAAATATAATATGTAAATAATGCAGTGTTTCAAACTATGAATTATATACGAGATGAAATGTCATTTTTCAAAAAATTACATAGTGTATTGTTGACAATTTGCAATGCTGGATTATGTGGTTAATATATAATGTCTACCATCACTAGTTAATATAAAATATTCAATAAGTTGACGAAGTACTGTTTGAAAATGTAAATTTTATACCAGGTTGGAAAAATTGTAAATCCGATGACATCTCGGTTTGATGACTTCTAATATCCATAAAATTGATACAAACTGGTTTCGAATAATGTTACTTGAATGAATTGTTAATGGTTTATTAAGAAATAGGTGAATCTTGAAAACAACCCCTTTTTATTTACCAAATCTTATAGGAAACCTTTACTTGTTGATTTTGGTGTCAGGAATTTTTTTGTTAAGTAGATCCCAGATGTTTTGCTTGCATATAAGCAAACTACTGAAGAGGAAATGAAAGAATAGTATTACTGTAGAAATAGGTAGACCATAGACTGTAAGGAAGAAGAATCGAATGTTAAAAGAAAATGAGAAGGGCAGAACCAAGTTGGCAGGATGACGGAAAACCTCTTGAAGATATCTGGAAGGCAGACTTTGACGATGAAATGTGATGAGGTTCCGTAAAAGTACTTCTACGATTTCATTCTGCTTCCTTGTATTCATATTCCTTTCTGCTGACTGTATGTATATGATTAGTTCTTGATTTCCATGGAATAAGCCAAGTGTACCAATAAGCAACGTAATATATGGTTTCCAGTCTATAATAGAGATCCATTTATTGTTCTCAAACACCAATACATCATCTACCATACTCACAAAGATCCAGTAGGTCATTTCGCTAGTTATAACACTTCAATATCAATAATAGATACGAAGACATTACGTCATAACTCCAAAGCTAGTTACAAACTCCACATAATACGATTATTTCCTGCTAACATTTCTTTTATCATAAAACATGTCCAGCAACATCACGAATACTTCTCAAAGCTCCATATTCCTTGTCAACAACAACTATCGTTTCTCTAGCAACTGTAACTCCATTAATCGTTTGCTGTGTCTAGCTATCTATAATATACAAGCGTTGAGTGAGAAGTAATGCCAGCACTGCTATTGAATGAAACAGCATCTGGCATTAAGCATGAGACCAACAGGATGTTATTTGTATGATGACGTGAAAAGAAACAAGATACTTTAAGGCAAGTAAATTACAGTTCTTCTGTCAAAGGGGTTTAGAACATGTTTACAAAGTTAGAACAATACTGCTGGACAAAACTGTTGTGTGGTGGAATTATAGATTCGGTTGGTGATAATTAATATTCATGTTTTATCACACTGAAGTGTTACTGTTTTGTTTTGAGTCTGTCTCGAAGTAGATGTCATAATTTTATATGAAGTTATTACAAGTGAGTTTCGTGATTGAATATATTTCTACAGGACTGTACTTCGTGTATATTACTATTGATGACATCACTTTCGATACATCGATATCAAGAAGTGATCAGTGTTGTTTGGTGTAATTAAAGTAAAACAGAATACTTCTTGAAGAACCTTGATGTAGAAATGGAATATAGTATACTACATAAATGTACAATAATAAAGATTCAAATATTACTTTAGAGAAGCCATTTCATATAATCATTTGTGTAGATTTCGTTGTGGGACAAACTTTACTATAACATATACCAAGTTGATCAACATCGACACTTCAAAAACTTGATGTTGCGTGTGTGTGGACGAAAAACAATAGACTGTTTTGATGCATGTAATAATGGTACAGTTGTACGCTGGATGAGAAAATCGTGAGGATGATGGACTTTAACAATCCAAACAATGAGGTGATCATGCAACTTACGCCCTGTCAACAGGCACTGACCAACAGTCAAGTTTGCAAATGGAATTGCAATGAATGGATTCACCATGCATCCATTCTTCAGGATGTTCTTGACTTCCAAGAAAGCGCGGCAAGGTGGATGCCGCATCACTTTACCGAAATTAAGAAGTGTCTAAAGGTCAGTTCTACAATCGACCGCTAAACTTCTAGTCAGCGCTAAGTTGAGGCCAACTCTCATTGGCCAAAATCAGACTTGGCCTCAACTTAGCGCTGACTAGAAGTTTAGCGGTCGATTGTAGAACTGGCCCTAAGTATCAAAATAAGGTAATGGATTAAACATGGACAAGTATAGTTTGCGATTATGTTGAATGACTTTGCTACTCCGTATGTTTGATACAATTGTCGCCCTTACTGTTCACTCAGCTCTTGTATATTTAATATGTAACGTGTCTAAGAAACAAGATAAATAAGATGCAGTGTTCAGAGTTACTGCTAAATTATAGTTGAAGTGAGTTTTATGGACACTTACCGAAATAGCAATCTGGTCGATGTCAGCGAATTCGAGAGGGTCGTGGTAAATTTCAAACTTGGAGACTGCTGGTGGTGCGGGTATGGGTGCCTGGCTGGGGTATGGCAACAGCTCTTCCACTTCGTCGTCCAAGTAGATGGATTCGGCCATCATGTACTCGCTTCGCTTCTCGTTGATCAGGTTCAACATCTCCTTGCTCTGCTTCTCCACCAGCGCTGCTGTCGCCGCCCTGGACAACGAAAAGAGAAGGAAATTACGTTATTGTTTTTGCGTATTACTTGAAAATCTTCCTGTTAATAATGGTTGTAAATAATAGCAATATATGAGATATAATTTAAAGACGTTAAGAAGAGGACGGAAGTGGTTTAGTCCCAGAAACCAAATCTTCATTTCAGAATACTGTAAACAGACTTTAAGCTACTGGTATCTCAATCCATGTTAGAGCAATAATCACTCGATAAGGAATCGGCAAGGAGGTATGTCTAACATAACAAGGCAACATCTCAACATTCGTATAGTGTGCATTGTAGAAATCTTTCCTTCACGTACGCTTTAAAACTTTTCATCTCTACCATAACTTTTCACCTCCAATCACTATTTCAAAATATTTTGTAACCATTTTCATCAAATTATTCACAAATTCTTTCCGAGCGGAAAGGGAGGGGGGATAGTTATTTGCACAACACCCGGGGGTATTGTACCCGGCGTCTATGGCTCAGGCCGAGATGGGTAAGAGGAAAGAATGTGCGAAGCAGTCGGCCGAAGTTGAAGGTACCGTCCCGCTATTTGCCTGGTATCACTAAGGAAAAACTGTGAAAAACCTCAATCAGGATTGACGGTCGCTGGTACTGAACCCAGGACCTCCTGAATGTGAACTTAAACACAGTTCCTGTAAAAACACGATTTTCACAAAATGTCACAAACTGTATAATTCTTTATTTCACGTCATCATAGTATAAAATTGCCTGAAGCTGAACAAACGTTAAATCAAAATCAGCGAGTCAGCAAAGCCATGCTCACGTCGTACTCGGGAAGGCCTAGGTTTGAAACCCAGAACGGTTCTTCATGTGTGGAGTTATCTCTAATTCCCTCTCAGGAACACCAAGACGAATGCAGAAATGGTATCTAAAACGACAGGTCTGCTACCTCTCTCATTGTGTCCTCTGTGGGTGAATGGTAACGATCACTACATTGTAATCATGGGTTCTCAGGTTCGGTTCTCGGTGGGGAAAAAATTGATTCCGAGCCCACGTTAAGCTGTAGGTCCCTTCCTTATGGTGTCATCTTCATCCGATGGAAGGTAATGTTAAACCTCTATCGGTTCACTATGCCGATTGTCACTTGTAAATGGGACTTAGTCTTGTAAGTGATTACACAATAAATGAAATCATTTGTTATCGCGGAAGAGAAGACTTAATGATTCTAAATGCTAGGAACCCGAAATCAGTTCTGGAACTTGGAACTCCAATATTACGACATTCCGGAAATCCAAAATTTCGATATCTCGGAATTCATAAATTTCGAAATTACAAAAACTGGTATTCCCATTTCAATTCATCAAATATACTGTATTTCCGAACACTTCCATTGTAGCCTTGAAATGTTTTAAAGAACATTTCAAATGGTTTAAAGTACATTTAAAGGACGTTTCTATTCCAACAAACAGGGTTATAAACGAAACGAATATAAATATGTTTATCGCTATTGCAACTCTTGTAAGGTTTGCGTGACAATGCAGTAAAACTTGTTTTCAAATGAATATGAGATAGATATAACTACCGGAATGATATAAGCAACTATGCAGCAACATTAAAGTGTACTACAATCGATAAAAACAACGTGAAATTGTTTGGAGACTTGTATGCGTGATAAGAACAGTAGCATAGCGATTTTCATTTCGCGATCATTGAAAAAAAATTCATACTGACTATGAACGGTGAATGAATAATTTGTAGGACTTTGACTGCTCTAATTAACTAACTAATAACTCTGTGGCTTACGGAACTCTCAAGTTCATTGCCGTAGTAACAAATATTCATCATTGGATTGTATTCCGAGCAAGATCAAGCCTGTTTTCACCACAAACATCTAACTCTCGAAGATTCCTTCTGATATTATCATTTCAACGACGTCTTGATCTTCCCAATGGCCTCTTTCCCTCTGGTATGCCAACCACGATAAAATATAAACTTCCCTTTTCCTCATGCTAGCTATATGGACTGCCTATCTTAGCCGTCCGTCATTTCATTATTCTCATAGTATCAAGTGAGTCTATACAGTGTGTGGAGTTCTTCATTATTCAGTCTTCTCCACTCTCTGGTCATCTCGTCCCGTATATCTTTCTCGAAACCTTATTTTCAAACACTTGTTACTTATGTTCAACTGCCGGGGTCGTACACCAACTTACTTTAATGTTCTAATAGAAAAATTAATTAGTTTATTGGTTTCTCATGCTAATTAAAGGACCACCTCCTACTTACAAACGCTCACATAAACTATGCTTCAAGTTTAAAATTCCAACAAAACTATAAAGATTAATGTAGTGTTAATTATTTTTTTAAAAAAGTATTTTAGCAATTAAAAAGGGTAAAAAAAAAGGTAAAGCTATCTCCTGTGCGATGCGCACGCGTCGTGAACGGCGCATGGAGGATGTGGAGGTAGCGCTCCGCATTTTCTTGACCTACGGTACGAAGTGAGATGGGGTGGTCAGTCCCACGCTCGACCGCCGTTACCTTCCCAAGGTGCCCAGGGGTACCAAGGACACTCTGGTACTCAATTTGATAGGAGGCTGAGTGCACCTCAGAGCGCCAGG
>JAGDQP010005648.1:0-19443 GCA_022664845.1 Lepisma saccharinum
TTATAAGTAGCGTCCTTCTCCTTCCTAGACTTACCTCTGACTGGTAGATGCATTCTAGTTGAACTTACAATATTAGAATCTGACTCTAAGTCCAAATTGACTGTAACTAATATTGCGTGGCTGTCTCTCGATGTGAAGTTCTTGGAATCTTGCTGTAGAGTCGTGTTGAAGCTAAATTTTAGAGAGCTTTCGTATGAATACATCTGCCATTGCAAGTCAATGGAGACGAAAGGACATTACACTTTTGATTCGCTAAAGTGTCAATATTCGTTACATAATTCGAAACTAAATATTACATAAAATACACGAAGGAGATGGGTTCCAAACTATATGTGGACATTACACATAAGGAGATATTACAAAATTTATCCTCTAAGAGGATGTCACCAGTCTCTTTTCTGTAATGAGTAATTAAGATGTCATTGTAATACAGTGGAACCTCGAAAACTCAAATCTGAAAGGGAAAAGACAAAATTCGAGTTATCGAATATTTCGACTTCTAGGGAGAAGGACTAATATGAAACTTGGACATATATAGCTCCGGAACTGACGTACAGTTCTCTTCTATAGTTAGGGTCCTGCATTTTCGCTTCCCCATCATATGAAACACTTAACCGCATACTGCTGACGACGTACCAGACACTTGGTGAGACAGCACTGGTTGTGTTGTGAGCATCTAACCCCTTATCTCGTTCGGGTCAGATCCTTCAGCCCCCTAAACTTCGGCTTACATAGGTTTAACTTTGACTTATAGAGGTATGTATTAATACTCAACTTCGACTTGTAGAAGTTCTTTAGCAGGATATTTCGAGTTATAGATGCTCAATGGTATGTGCACAAAACAACATAAATTCGAATTCTTGAGGTTTTTATTTCACAATATTTGACTTGCAGAGGAAATGAGATGGAATAGGTAAAATGAAGGGGAATGAATACAATTCGAGATATCAAGGAATTCGAGTTATCGATGTTCGACTGTACTTATTTATCGTTACAAGAATGACCTGATCCAACACGTGTGTATGTCATGTTTAGATACGCGTGGGAAATGAGTTTCATTAATAGATGATATCTCTTGTTCTTTCTTTATGTTAGCAGTCCTTTAACGTCTGAGTTTTTAACTTTTTTAAAAGAGCTATAGAAATCTTATAATAAATATCTATCTATATAATCACCTTGTATACAGTTTCCCCTGTTTTGCTATTGTTTCTAAGTATTTGCTATTTTAGAGGTTCTTGTAATATATATCGGGTTGGCCACAAATGTGTATATCAAATGCAGGTTACGCAACAGTACATAGAACTTTGGTTTAACGTATTTCGATAACAAATGGAGATACAGGATGTATCAAAAGTCACTACCTATCTCGGTAAATAGGGAGAGGTTAAAAAAAAATCTTCGGATTTGGGTTCAAATACCACGATTGGTAAGGTCATTTTTAATTTTGTAAGGCTACAACGTTCCTTTGTGGTATTTTTCAGTATATGCACTGAGACTATCACGCACACTACCGCCTAAACAAAATCCAGATAAAGAGAAACTAATGTCATTCCTGGGTTTAAACACTTTGATTTACTTTCCCGTTTTAATTTGGTGAGACTAAACCTTTCCACCTGGTCTCTAAACCCAAATTTGAAGTATTTTCTTCGATATCCCCATATTTCCTGAGATAATGAACTTTTGATACACTTTTTTTTCCTAACGAAAGAAATTGAAAGTGATAACAATGGATGAGCATATAAAATTATACAGGTACTTTCTTCTTTTTCTGTGATCGTAACAATATGTAAACTATTCAGGTTTCCGCTGTCGGATCCTAGAAACTATTTACAATAATAAACTTAAAAAAAAAAACAAAAAAAAAACCGATCATTGCCGCTATTGTTATGATCCTTGTCCTCCTAATATTTTCTTTTTGTTTTAATTTACAGAATAAAGTGCGATCAGACAGAAGATCAAAGGGTATACGGCCTTATTTGCCATTGCCTGAAGATCGAGAAAAGGTTAAAGCAGAATATATAGAACAGATAAGGAAAAATCATTCAAGATGATCGCGTATTACTGTAGGAGCCTCTGTTTATGTCTTTCCTCCAGTTTTCCAGCATTGGAAGTGTGGTTTGCTACTTCAGTTAGATTATAGGTTGTATAGTTTTTGTATGATGACTGTGGACTTGTGTATTAGAATACTGTACATAGCTAGTAAATGTGAAGAAAGAAAGAAAAATGATCTTGTTTTACTGCATTCGTATTACAGTCTATATGCGACAACTCGAGGCTATAGAGCTTGGAACGAGTGTGAAACAATACGATGTAAGTAGCCAGTGAATATGATGATTGGAGTATGAAGTAATCAGGAATATTGTACTGAATGAGAAACTTAAGTTCTTGTAGAGAATAAGAAAGATACGCAGTCAGTGACGTTGCTGACTTCGGACTAACAATGAGTAGGCACGTGGGTTCAATACTCGCTGCCGGCCACCCTGACTGAGGTTCGCCAGGTTTTTCTTAAATTTCTCCAGACGTATGTGCCTCAAGTAAGGTCCTAGACGCTATCTTCCTATTTCCGAAAATGATCGCCGAGGGACGTCACCCCTCAGATGTGACGAATTTAAGCAACAAAAAAGCCAGTTTAGCCCATAGAAGAAAATAAAATAACGAAGGTGTGTTCCCATTTTGAACAGCGCGCCAAGCGGCAGGTTTTGGCATCACAGTGGATGAAGGATGTTTTACCTTTTTTTCCAAAAGTTAAATTTTTTGTTAGAGCCAGCGCAATTTCGGAGTCTCTGAGAACGCGTTATGCACAGCTTGGTTGCGAATCTATTTCTCTATCACTTGGCACTACACCACCACCGCGGGGGAGTGAGCAGCAGACGGTATAAGCACGCGCAACAACAAAATCGGGCGGGCAGCAGACGAATGTGCTGTGAGAAACCGTGGAGCACAATTTTTGTACCACCTCGCTTGGTTTTCTCCTCGAACATAGGCTCGCGGACTCCTACTAGCAGCCCGGACACAGAGAGTTTACGAAAATGCGTTTGCTCTAATCATCAAGGGCTTATACCACTTTTATAGGCTGCAAATACACTACTCGAAATATTTTCTTTGTATCGTACCGTGACACCTGTGCAAAACAACTTGCGTCTGTTCTTCTATGAAGCGGTATTCCAAAGGACGTCCATTATTAACACATGTGGGCGGTAGACAATCCACATATTGTAGTGAAACGCAGACACCAGCAACAGTTTTAACTGAATGTATGGTATGACCATTGGTAGTAGGGACAAGAATATGTATTGTAGCAACGCGGAAAGATAGATAAAATTTATGTGTTAAGGAGACTGTAGCATCTGGTTTGTTGATGGCACAGAAGTGACGATTGTTTTTAATTCAAATGTCCGCCTGTTTCTCCCACGTAAAAGGCATCCCAGAATCAACCGGTTAGGATTTAAGTTACATTATAGGTGTGGATGTACCTGTGTGAGGATTGATAAGGATAGAGCAGATCATACATCTGGCTCTCTTGTATAGGTGGGCGCCGATTTGAGGGAGGGGACTGAAAAACTAGGTTTGGTGGAAAATAATAATCTTGCGATTGAGTCGGATGTACAGTATGTGGGGAAATGAAAATATAGGGTTTGTTTGATCTTGATTTCGTATTGGAAGTGTGGGTGTGTTGAATGTGCAAGCCTCGGTTGACGGGCCTCATGATGGCGTTGGTTGTAAGTTTCGGTTGCAGAGGTGGTCGAATTCAGGCATTGTTCTCTGAGGGCAAGGGAGAAAGGAATCGTTTTCTCGGTGCGGTAATGATGCGAACTTGAGTAGTATAAATACTGCATATGATGGGTAGGGATTATGTGAACGAAACTAGTTGAAGATGATGATGTCTAAAGGGACGGAATGTGGCTTTTTTGTGTAATATCACCAAACGAACTGGACAACCCGGAACTGGTTCAGCTGTTCTATGGACGTATTGAGGTTGGCTTCTCTCTCTTGTCATAACGTGAAGATGTCATCCAAAATACGGATTCAGAGTAGAGGAGTCGAAGTTTGGGTTGTTAGAAATTCCTGTTCGAGCTGCCTATGTAGTTAGTATTTTATGGGATTTCAGATAGACCGTCCCTCAACACGTTCCGGAAGTTCACTTGGTTCATTGCAAACAAAAAAGCCAAATTCCTTGACGTGGACATCACTTTGGAAAACAACACCCTGAATAGTTTAATTGAATTTTTATTTATGGCCTTTAGGCATCTAAGGCTCATGCCGGGATAGGGGAGGGGAAAGTGTCAGCCAGGTCCTATCTTGAAGGTGCCATCCTGGCATTTCCCTGGTGTGTCTGAGGAAAAACCTGTCAGGATGGTCGACCACTGGGATCGAACCCAGGACCTCTCGAAAGCTATGCCAACGCTCTACCACTGAGTTACGGCGGCTCGGTACCCTGACTAGTTCCATTGACATAACCTACCAACTAGATGGAGTATTTACACTACTGAAGTTCCCATCTGTACCACACCAAGAATGAGATTCCTTTTTTCCCTTACCACATTCTCCAATCCGGTCCAGACACAAGATCAGTATTTTCCACCAAACTTATTAGTTTTTCAGCATCCCCCTCTCCAAATCTTAGGAACATCTTGGGCCGTACGAATCTTTCCCCCTTACACCCTCACCGGCATCCACTTTTAGAGTGACCTGGATGTTATGACCTGCTCTACCTTCATCACGTTTCCCACGGTCACTATCAATACTGCTAGTGGCCACTGCACCTTAAATCCCAAGGGTACTTGTCACATCTACATCCTAACCTACAAATTCTGTGATGCCTTTGCAAGCAAACCCTTGGACAAACCAGATGCACCAGTCTTCTAACACACAACACTAATTTTGATGTCTTTCCGTATTGCTTTAATACACACACTGGCCCATTCGACCAACACCTCAACACATCAGCTGTGGCAGATGCCTTCATTCACGGTTTGAAGGCAAAAATGAAATCTGGCCTAAACCGTTACAATAACTCTTAAACCCTCCAGGCATCCCTTGATAAGGTTGTGCATTTCGAAAGGTCTTCCCAACAGTGAAAGTGAAGTTGAAATACAAGAAAATGAGATGGGACAATGTCCTGTGAATATGGTGGATACCAGAGAATCTCCCAACGAAACGCGTATAGTTTCTGATGCGTTTTTAAGGTATATCAGTCCAGAAGCTGCAGTTGAGATAGGGTACGCATTTTTTCATTTTATAGGTATACCCAGGAGTACGGAGATGGGTATTATCATGAGAGGTGTTCATCTCTGATGCTAGTTCACGGAGAGAGCTTTTATCTTGTGTCGATTCGATGTGTGCCTGCCATTTAAGGCAGTTTCTAAGCAGTACTAGACAAAAACTCTCTGCTTTGCTTGTTTGGTGAATGCCGTAACTAATTGCGTGTTGGGAAACTATTCGGGTGAAAGATATCTAAAATAATGGGGTTAGAGTTTCAAGGAAACAGCAGAGCGAGTGCTGAGTAGTCAGCGAAATGTCTCCAGTGTTTTCGCCGCCAATGAGAGATTGCACAGGCGGTTATCTACACGTACCATCAAGAATTTAGCGTACAGTTATCGATGGCTAAGGGATACGAATTATTCAAGTAATACGAGGATAAGTCGTAAGTCACAGAATGGAATAAAAATAAAAGTTGAAATTTGGTTTATTTTTTTTAGCAATCTCCATGAACATTTAGGCACTTGTCGCTGCGTTTCACGAGACCCTCAAAGCCAGCAGCGAAGAAGTGTTTTGGTTGGTGTCGTAGCCAGCTGGTAACCTCCCGACGGACCTCCTCCATATCCTGGAACCGGTGACCACCCAGGTGATTGTTCAGTGGGCCAAAGAAGTGAAAGTCGGATGGTTCCAAATCCGAACTGTGGGGTGGATGTTCCAGTCGTTCCCAGCCTAGGAACCGTATGTGAGCCGCTGTGGGATTCGCAATGTGTGGACGAGCGTTTTCATCCAACAGAAGAACTCCATCTCTCAAAGTACCTGGACGTTTCCTGCGAATGGCTGATCGTAACTTCGTCAGGGTTCTACAATACGTGGCTGCAGTGACAGTGTGATCCTGGGGAAGACTGCCATCTTACCCACTTGGCACTTGAATGACTCGGCCGCACGTGAGCGTAACTACTAGCGCCGTATACAATACACGGTGGTGGTGCCACCTACACAGACACTTGCCTAAATGATCAGTGCAACGACTTATCTTCAAATTGCTGCAATGTGAAGTGGTGGTGTGAATAGTTTCATTTTGCGACTTACATATTGACTTACTCTCGTATAATGGGTTAGTTCTGTAAATAATGATCAAGAATGTTAGTAATTTTGGTACACACGCCAGGGATAAGCGTTTGTAAGAAGAGCAAAGTACACATGCAATAAACTTTTATGGAAGAAAAATGATTTTCTGTTATTGGACCATTATTAAGGGGAAAAAAATTCTTAGACCCAGAACTGAAAATGAAGAAACATTAGCTAAAGTGTAATTTTATATATTTTTCCTCTTATTTTAACATACTTGTAATCTGTTCACACTTTTATTTACATTTTCAAGTCGCATATATACATACAAAAACACTTTTTACATAATAAATTGTTCCAATGAAGCCGCATTCAGGAAGAGGTCAAAGAGCGCTTGTGCAGAAGTGACAGTTTCCTGTTAATTAAGGTACACATTTTTGATAATTTGTAATTTCATATTTCGCCAATTTCGTATTCTTCACATGTAGGAAACAAGAAAATCCTGAAAAGAATAAATTACTTCCATTTGGTAAAATGTTGTAGTTCCTTACCTTACGTTCTAAATATCCATTCTTCTTAATCAAAATATGTTTGTCTTTACATGCTATCGCCTGGCTTCAGCAGTGAGCGTCCGATGTAGATGTGTTGTTTCTTTCGAACGTCACCTAAAATTCCTTTATAGCGCTAGGTTTCTCAGTGAAAAGCTATCGACGGAGAGAGATGATCTATGCGGCTCAACCAGCTTCGTCCCCCTAGTAATTCTGAGTTAGCAGTTCTTCAGTTGAAATCTAACGGATAGACATAAATAATTATATTCGGCTTTCAACTCGTCTCGCGGAAAATCGTGGATGAATGTTTCGTTGAAAGCTGTAAATTGTTCCCCTTAGACCTACTATGGGGAAATGGACTCCCCCCACCCCTTACTAGGGACCCACTCACGATCTACGCGGGTTTGAAATCGTCTAGCCGAAACCTTTCCAATGACATCTCAGTCACATTCGTAGCCGTAGTAGATCCTGAGTTGAAAGTTGTCGACTGACCGGTGATCTAACAGTCAGGTAAACTGTTCAGGATTCATTCCACACGAAAACCAGGGCAATGGAATCGGATTCGGCAAAAATATACCGATTCCTACTATATGAAAACTGTAATATTAAAATTTCCCATAGAAAGATTTTGTCAGTGGGTATTAGAGGAAATGGCGCCGTGTGTGTTTAGCTTCTGTGTTATACAAGGTGTTCAGTTCAAGATGACCCATCGTAAGAATTTATTCCCCTCCCATATCTTTCGCATCAAGTGCTTTCTCCACGGAATAATACAAGAATCTGGTTACTACTAGAAAATGAAACTACGAACAAAATAGTATGCACACACACTTATGTACTTGTTAATGATGCACACACACTTATGTACTTGTTAATGTGCTATCTTCTTTTAAACTGAACCCACACTACTTTCATCAGTACTATAGTTACCTTTTCCACTAATTTTACGCCAATATGAAGTTTCATATTTGCTAAAAATGACCTGATGATTCTCCTTAACAGTGATTAAATGCCAAAGTTGAAATGAAGGCAACCTCCGATTTTTTCTGTACATCAAGGTAGATACAATTGATATTAAAGAGTGAAAAATATGTGACTGCACCGGGCATCGAACCCGGGACCTTTGAGTTACCGTCCCAATGCGCTACCCAGTCGACCCGCTTCCCAATCACACACACTTAATATCAATTGTATCTGTACCAACAGAGGCTTGATGTACAGAAAAAATCGGAAGTTACCTCCATTTCAACTTTGGAATTTATTTCTTCCGTGTGAGATGTTCAGCATTATGAGACACAGGAAAGTCCAAGCAGAATTAGGAATTGTGGTACTCTCCAGGTAGTTTCGAGAGAGAACATGGATGTCAAGAGTAGAAGGTGTGTGATTGGGAAGCGGGTCGACTGGGTGGCGCAGTTGGTAGCGCATTGTGACGGTAACCCAAAGGTCCCGGGTTCGATCCCCGGTCCAGTCACATACTTTTCATTCTTTAATATCAAGTGATTAAATGCTTTGAACGTTGCGTGCTATCAATTAACGTAGGACACACGATTTTTCTTTTCTAATTACAAATACAGCGATCGGAGTCGGTGGTATTATAAATTAAAGAGACGAAGCGTCTGTGTACACAATCCCCAGCTGATAAAAAATAAATAAATTTGTCCTCACCCTTTCCGCTTTTAACGACATTTTGTCAGAGTTGTTAGGAATAAGATTTTAATTGAATTTTACATTGTTTAAGGTCTTTAGGCAACTTTAGCTCAGGTCGAATGATGAGAAAATTTGTGGAATGAAGAAAGGGAAGAATCGGGGTAATTCTAATAAAAGCCTGTATATGGTGTTTGTCCACTACACAGCTCACATGGCATAAGCCGGGATCGAACCGGAGATCCCACACACCAGAGGTAAGCGTTCTGTCATCGAGCTACCGCGGCCCCAATAAGGTTTTAAGTGCAGCGAGAAACTATTTTCGCAGAAGACCTTTTATTTTAAGAGGTAACTTAAAACGTCGAGAGGTAATACAGGTATATATCGAATTATGTTTTCTGCCTTATTTGAAAGATTACCCTCGCCAAACTTTAACACACACACACACACAACATTAGCTTATACTCTCAAAATGGCAAATCACACTTAAAATACACTTCTTTGTTATACAGTGAAACTGATTTTCAAAATTTTGGATAATATATAATTAAAGGTTTCGAAATTTGACCATGTACGATAATTACATGAACTAAAAAGTTCCGAGTTTTCGGAGCTATCTGTGTTTCAAGAGAACAGCGTGTTTAATTAAAATGCGTCGAAATTTTGCATATGAAGTGCTCCGAAACAAAGTCCCACATAACAAAACGTATTTTGCAGCCACAAACTTGCTACCCTGATCCTAATAGTTCCACAAAATTTAATTGGAAATGGTCAGGGAAATATATGTGATTTGCCATGAAATGATAGTAGCATGATTATGGCTATCAAAACCTCCTAAATTCAGTTTTTGTCTCTGTTTTTTTGCCACTATTGAGAACAAAATGCTTCCACTATTTACTGTCATAAGTCCTTGAAGACTAGTGACCTCTAGTGATAAATATCGTTGATGTGAAAGGTGCCTCAGTTTTTGTGCCTCCTGAAAAAAATGCTCAAATGGATATAATAAGTTCTGAAAGTAAGCCATCGATGTTACGAACATGCTAAGCTTGTATGTTTTTCCACCTACTTCCTACCCTGAGAATGATTCGCGAAACGGGTTGAAATATTGCACAAAATGTTCTGGAATCTACGAAGCATATGAATCGAGGCGAAAAAAATATTGACTACACAGAATTTCGCCTCAACATCCCTCATTTGGTGCAGCAGAGCAATCATCAACTAGCGAGGATAAAAAAGACCCTTTGTGGTAAATGCTTATTTTCTTGGATGGTGTTCCAAAATGGAGGAGAAAGGAAGGGAGGGGAGAAATACCAATCTGGAAGTGAATAATGATCTCATATCCACTTCAAGCATTGGTTTTCCTATTTTAATACGAAAAAATAATAATAATAATATACTCTTCGGAAGGTGATTTATTATTAACTTAAAGGAACATAACTTTCTTGGGTGATAAGTGTCGCAACTCTGATTACAAACCAGGATATGAAGTGCCTCACGAAAACTGCTGGAGAGAGTAACTTCCGTTTTTTCCTTAAATCACTTAAAAAGGATAACCGAGTTCATAAACTACCCATTTACAGATCTGTAAGCATTATCATTCTACAATTAAAAAAAAAATCAAAACAATTATTTATTACAAACGAATATTAAAGCATGCATTGGCCAATATTTACTGGATGAGCAGACCTTTTTTGTTTTACTGACTACAATCGATTATGCCATCTTAACAGAGGCAAAATTAGAAACTGCAAGAAACTTGCTACAGTAATAATAAACATGTGACTTGCTCGGTACACATGTTAACCCATCTTTTATTCAATTCAAAAAATATTATAACATTATGAATAATAACTCTTCCTCTGATAAACGAAATATAAAACAAAAACAGTCACTGGAAGTATGTTTTTGAAGCTATAATGAACCTTGGTGTACTGCATTTCTGTTCGTATATTTTGCGCTCCTTGGTAATTCCTGAACACAGTGTACCTAAATTTTGTCATACTGTGATGAAACTACGGTTAAATAGAAATGTATATTTTTTACTGTAAGAGCTACTAATGCAAACATTATTCTATACTGACCAGAAGAACGAAATATCGTCTTTTGAGAAACCGTTCCTATGCATCAAGGCTTTTCAACATCTTGATTTATTGTAACACAAAGATAGCTAAGCACCGAATTCGAATACGGTTCTATAAAGCATCATTTGCACGTATATCGGTTAAATTTTGAGAGAATATGTGGCAGTAGCAATAACTGACGAGCAGATTCAAATTCCGCTGACGATATCAGTCACTCAAGTTACCAACAGTCAGTCACCTCTGCTCAGAAGTTTCTTTTGCTACATTACAAAGGAAAATAAGTATAACTTATGCTTACACATACACCATTAAAAACATTTCTTACAAATGTGTTACGCAGTCTCAATGTACACTATATTTCTTTTTTAATGCCAAATTAAAAGGAACTGATTAAGATTTGTCTTTCAAACTTGTCTTTATAAATCATTATTGGTGGGTTTCACTAACGTTCGTAAAGTATTTAACGAAGGTGAATGTATTTCAAATTACTTCACGATTCCTTAATTCTTAACGAAAATTCGTGAAACTCGCCCTGTGTCTTTTAGATATGGTGGTACAATCAAATAGTGCTTGGAACATCGCAAGAGTAGACGGAAGTTCAGCATTTTCTTTATTGGTTTGACATTACAATCAAAAAATGAAGTTGATGCACGTCATATTGCTTGACAATTACCTTATTATTATTATTATTTCGAGATACTGTCGCCAGATAGAATTATCATGCCGTACATAACCTCGTGCAATGCAAGTAAATAACCCGTTTACCGTTTACGAACAGATCACAGAATCATCATCATATTGAGAACGTAACGAGGATAACATGTCAAATTTACCTTTCAAAACCGGTATAGAGAAAAAACCTGGTTTAATTACCGAATATATTCGGTAATTATACGATGATTCCCTGTATACCGGTACTGAAAGGCAAGTCAGACCATAGATACTTCATATACAAATTCCGATTAGAAGAACAGTAACGAATTTTTCTCTGGTAAAATTTCATCACCAAGGTTTTATGGGATAGAGGTAATTGAGGTTAAGCGCGCACAAAAGGACGTCCATACAACATCAGAACTTTACAGTATTTAAAACTTACGTTCTTAATTGAATTTGAATTTAATTTAAGGCCTTTAGGCAACTATGGCTCAGGCCGTATGGATGATAATGGGATGAATTAGATTTGGTGGTATGAAGTAAGTGGGAGTACCCCGAGAAAACCCACGTACACGGTGTTTGTCCACCACAAAGCCCACATAGCATGAGTAGGGCTCAATCCGACAACCCATAACACCAGAAGTGAGCGCTGTAGCAACTGAGCCACCGAGGCCTCCTCCGACTTACGTTCTTATCTATCATATGAAAGTAGTGCTACCTCTTCACTCCCACAACACAAGATTATCTTGATTTTCACGCCCTCAAGTATGAAAATCTAAACTACATCTCTACTTAACGTCGATTAACAGTATGACAAACTTAAGCCCTGTGTTAAAAAAATTTATCTTCAAATTAAAGCTCCTTTAAAATATTTTTCTCTAATTCTCTAACACTCTTGACTAAACTCAAACTATCTCCTTACTAGTAATCTTTATTTCTCCTATATTATTATCTGAAGGCCTTCTGATTGTCTCAATTTCAAGGAAGCGAATTCTTATTAGCTATATGATGCCTGATACAAACTGATTTACATGCACAAACGAAAATATCATTGAATATATCTTTTCCTTCTAAAGCACCGTCTACACCTACACTTAACTTCTTATTTCGTATCTATGAAGAAAGCGGTCTGATGCTTTGCAGCAAGTAATACTACAATCTCTACAATGCTTTGTTCGGTAGTCAACAGTTGATGAAACTCAACGAAGACATAACAAAGTATTTACTTTCAGAAGGAACTGTATTCAAATTCTGCTAATACTATTGACTTCTGCATAACAACGTGATTTCTAACTTATATATATATATATTATTTTCCAAATTAATACTAAATGCCTTCCTGAAAACGTTGATAAAAACTGGAGTCACTGTAACTCAACTGACCTAACCAACGCTTCAACAGGTGTATTAAAAGATGAATGTGAATTTACTTAAGGCCTTTTGGTATCTTTCGCTCAGGCCAGTATGGAAAGGTATCGGCCTTAGTTAAGGTACCACCCTGGCATTCGCCTGATGAAACTGAAGGGGTAAACCTCAGTCAGGATGGTAGTTAAAAGACGAAGCTAAACATCCGTGCTACAGGAAGATTCTTACATTTGTCCAGTCACTCATTCGAAGTTTGACAGGATCACGTGAAATACAGTGTAACTATGGTTTTTTTATCAAGTGTCCAGGTAGGCCTTTTATATTTAATTGAAAAGATTATGACACGTGGTGTCGTTTGCTTTTTAATAACATTACATGAAGGAGCAAAAATATACGTGCATAAACACAGTTTTATCACTAGTGTTGGTACCTACTACACGCTGATGACATTGCTTTGCATATACACACACACACACATACAGAAGATAAATGGTATACAAGTCACTGACTTAACCTAAACGTTCGTCTGGTGGGTTGTCTTTTTATTTTTTTTTGAAATGATTTTTACACCAGGACACTTCATACCACATTTTCAATTGTATTGACAAGCCTGTCACAGCTGTTGCATCTTTTATATGCAGTTACTTATGATCATTCGTCTTTGGTCCCCCTTTACTGGTAATAATATTCATTCACGGGTTTATATGTTCATATTAAATATTAAAAAGAAACCTCTTTTTTTTTTTATCATAAATGTACATAAGAATGCTGATTTGTCTTTTTTCTTAGGCATTGACTCACTTGGGGTTGGGAATTTTTACAAATAAAAAAATCATAAAAAAAAAAAAAAAAAATGAAAGAAAGAAAAACTATCCGTAATGTAAACGATGAAAAAAAATCCTTACGTACTTTTTTTTGTTTCCTTTCCTATACACATTAGATGACAAATACGTTATCTACCTATACAATTAATAATAAAAACAGCACCTTAACAAACATCTATAGGGACTTTTTTTTATCACACATATAACTGTCATATACGGGATCTCCTTTTAAAGTATTTACAGCATTAGCTACCCACAATCCTTGCAAACATTTTCAATCAGATCTTCACAATTCATCTTTTCCTTGTTTTTTTTTTAAAAAAAAAAAAAACCGCAACTAACTTCCTTCAGTTATTTTATAACTTATTCCACGCTTCATTTCATCACTGTACAACAATACAAAGTTTCAACGTGATTGTTAGAATTGTTTTGTTTTTCTCTACGTTCCAACACTCAAAATAATAACTACAAAAATATTCTATACAATAGTCAACACTTATTATTATTTTTTTCTTCTATCGAAGTATGAGTACCTACAACGAACTTCATACTTTGTTTTGCTTCATCACCGAAAAGGATGGCTTTTGATTTAAATCTTTTATGTAGCTATATATATATATATGAAAAATGGAATACAACGCACAATTTGCGCAATAAAGTTATCTCTGTTCACCTGCAAATATTTTTCATGGCACTTATCCAGCGTTCTGCCTAACTCAACTTCCAACTAGAAATAACTCTTGGAATGACTATTTGACATGTGAAATTGACGAAACAATGCAATTTGTATTTTTACATTATAGGTAAAAATGGAAAGCTCATATGAAATTATAGATATTAAAAAAAAAGAAGTCTGTAATATCCGCTTCCGCGAGATACTTCTTAGTTTTACATCAAGAAAAAAAAAAGTAAAACGCATATATACTACCCTGAGAACTCAACTCTCAAATAAGCATACACGATCCATCAAGTATCCATATGCACTCTCCTATCCGTCTTCACATATACCACCTGTTAGACGTCCGAGGGACAACACATAATAACCAAGAGAACCAAAATACGGATGCTGACTGTACAAAAACAGGCACCTATATAGATATATACCACAAAAGATAACTTTTTTTTTTCCACCAACCCATTAGAACATGCAGTTAGTATTAGCGGCAACAGAATGTACACTGCTGGCAAATTCTAAAAAAAAAAAACCCTTAACAAGCAGAAACATGCTTTTGCTCCCTTTGCTTCTCCCCTATCAATAATTATACTGTTTACCGTTTCGTATTACCCTAGATTAACCTATAAAGTAAAAGGCATGCCAAATGAGATTCGTATTATAACTAAATAAATACATTTATGATTCGATTTTTCTTTTCTTCTTTTTTTTTTTTATGTTGCGTTTATATACACTAGTTATTATAACTAATAATGCGACAGCTGAACAAAGTGCTCCACAATACGTTTCACATACTCATTCAATATTCTAGGCAGTGTCATCCTGTGAGGTTTCGATATGGTATTGCAAAAATTTTTAATTGATGACTGGTGCAGTCTGTGCTACAGTGTCATCCTACTTTGGCACTTCTCAACGGTCTCTTGATTAGCATGTGTTGTCGGCAAGTAGTCATTCTTGATTCGACTTGATCTGGAAGCAGCTGATTTTGAAGTGCCTGCACATTTGCCTAACCTGAAGAAAGAAAACAAAAAATACAATTAAGCACTTAACAGAGAAGGACAAATGACTGATTACTGTAAATAGCAGTCTTTTTGATACTAGCAGTAATGATTAAACGATCTGGCTATATTTCTCATTTCTGGTAAAGCAAACAAGCAATTGTTACTCAAAGGCTTAGGGGAAAGCAACATTCTCAAATCTAACGGAAAGATCGATAATTACAGGCATTAAATATATCAAGTTTCATACTTGCACAGACATCTCCTCCTCTCACGGGAAGAAAAGCGAAACTAGGCTCAGTCAGTGTAGGGTGTGGACGTTTTCTTACAAAGTTAAGTTACTTTTACATCCTATATTCCCTCCACAGATAATGTTCCGTCCAATTAATTCCTGACTCTGTCTCCGCTCAGTTTCAGTGATAATTTCACATTATTTTCCATTGTATCCACCAGTTTCACCAGGCGAATGCCATAATGGTACTTTATCTCTGCTGTAATATATTCCTTAAAAAGCTTTCCTAGATGTTCATTCCTCTGAAACAACGTTTCTCAACCTGTGGTCCACGAAGATGGGACAGGTGGTCCGCAGCCAGAAATGTAATTCTAATTAAATTAAACTAAACGTATCCAAACAAACCACAGTGAAATTTTAAAACTGCCTAAAAAGTTGTTCGGATAAAATAAAAATATATTTTTTTAATCACATAGTGTGCCTCAAATGTCAGTAAAACCTACAAAGATTTTTTTTCTTTTTAAATTAGGCACACAAGTTAGTTGTCAATAGAACTGCTTTACACATATCATTGGTCCTTAAATTTAAAAAGTTTGTGAAACGCAACTCTAAAAGATAACGGTGGTTATGGGCCGCGGTGGCTCAGTGGTGGAGCGCCCACCTCTGGTGACTGGGTTCATCAGAGTCGTAGCCAACTCATACCATGTGGGCTTTGTGGTGGACACGCACCGTGTGCGTGGGTTTTCTCGAGGTTCTCCTACTTTCATCATTCCACAAATTCACCCATTCAACCTGAGCCAAAGTTGTCTAAAGGCCTTAAAAGAAAAATTAAAATTAAAATGTAGGTGGTTATAACCTACGAAACGATGGAGTATTAGTGTTTGTATATTAAAAGATTGGAGGCTACACCACGAACGTCAAGTAGGTAAGAAGTTAAAAATATAAAATACGCAACTTCCTACGTAATAATCACGTTTTTAAAACCAAAACTATTCTCCCACCTATCGATGTAAAAACTACTGATCCAAGGAGTACTACATTACATATGAGTAACGTCCAGAGGCACTAGCCAAGCCACCAGTCACAGTGGCTGAAACAATGAACATTAAATCAGCACAAAGTATAATCTCTACACCAATCAACATTACAGCTTCTGTGGAATTGAGATAAGAATGGTGAGGTACTGTCATTTTAATTATGAATATCTGTGTTCCCCCCATTCTTCTTTGGATTTACAAGCGCGTGTGGTTCCGACCTTACGTTAATAGTAGGTCTTGTCCTTAGCGGCTACTTGTTTGAGTAGGGTGTAAAAAAGAAAAGCAAGCATTAAAAGTGTTTGAATTCAAACTTCTCTTCTACAGAATGTTTGTGCAGTTTCAAATTCCTCTGATAAACTGTCTTCTGCCTGAAGTCGTGAAATGTTGACTTGGTATTACGCACGCCTGCGAATATGAATTTGAATACAAAATTGCAAGTTGCGCTAGTCTGAATTTGAATGTTATTTTTAAAACCTTTAGGCAATGTTTGCTCAGGTCTGATGGATAATAAGATAAATTGGTGGAATGAAGAAAAGTACGAGGAAACGGGAAAACAGCGAGAAAACCCCCGCACACGGTATTTGTCCACCACAAAGCTCGCACTGCATAAGTAGGGACCAGCGAACCAATGACCCCAGCACCAGAGGTGTCTGCTCTACCATTGAGTGTGTCTGGGGTGGCAAGAAATAAATATAATAGTACAATTAACATATTTTCCTGCATTTTTACATATTTTCTTGTACATACACACGTAAACAACATAATTTACAATCAAAAACACATATTCCATTAATCTTTGTTTACGCTTGACGATGCTACCGGTGGGGTAACGCAAACCTTCGCATATTTGACTATTGCATGTCCGAGGGCAGATATTTAAGTGAGTTTGCTTCGTAAAATGTAGACTTTACATTAATTATAACCACCCTATATATAGAGCAGTCAAGGTTTCACTTTTACATTATAAATTCAAGACACTGTACTGGATCTCCGAACGAAATCAATACAACTCCTTTATCAGGCTCTTGAGTTGAGAAAAACTCACCAAAGTACGAAACAAGTACTAGTAATCAACTTACTTTTAAATGGCGACAAACAATTTTTACCTTGAAAACATCGTCAATTTATCTTCGTATGGAACATGGAAATTCGTTAATGAAAAATGATTTATTGATATTCAAAGTCGTCTAATATCCAAAACTAGAGTACGTACGCTGAAGAAAGTCCACTATAACCGTTTTTAGTTAAAATCATTCCATATGGAAAAACTGAAAATTTTTATACATGCAACAAGTTACAACTTGTACTCCCAACAAAGTGGCTGAACCGACTGGGAATTTAATTCGCACGGTTGCTGTACTAGGAAAATATCAACGATACGAGCAACTTCTGTACATACTGTGTATTCCTTAGGTCAGTAGTTCACAACCTTGTGTCCAAACTACGACCTCTGTAGCTAATTCATGACTCCCTCCCGTCTGTACCTCGCCACGATTATTCCAGCTCCTACAATATCTTCCATTTACTCCCAATATATTTAATATTATAAAAACTGTTATAATTTGCGGATTATTTTCGCTTTTCGATAGAAATTTCCTAGCGGTTAGATGTCATTGTTCTGTGTTACGAGTCAACTCATTTTTTTTTTAAATAGACATCGCCTTTCCTTTCCCTGTACTCTTCATATATGAAACGTATGGGGTAGAATAATCACTTCATACTACTACTACTAATAATAATAATAGTAACAAATGTTTACTTCACCACTTGTGACGAGGTACAGCCGTGCCGTAGCTCAGTAAGTAAAGCGTTCACTTCGCATTCGGGAGTTCCTGGCTTTGTTTTGATACCCGCGGCAGACCATCCTGACTGAGAGTTGTCCAGGGTTTTTCCTGTCACATCAGCTAAATGTCGGGATGGTACTTGGAACTTACTTCTTTCCACATAGTTTCCTCTAACCCGGCCAGAGCCATACATGCCTCAAGGTTTTGTCCTATTAAACCATTTTTTTCACAATAAAATTCTTATGTTGCGAAACCTATCTATGTGGTACTCCCTCAATCATAAACATTGCTTAAATAGATGTATCAGGTATTACTTCAAGGGTGATTAGCTAATCCCGTCATGTGTCGAGCTATGACGTCACTCGTATCGACGCCTCCGACACTTTGAGCGCCTGTAGCTCCGAAATTACGCATATTTCGAAATTTCTTGTTTTGATGTGAGGAATCAGCTCCCGAAGTTTGTCAGTGTAACTTTAAAACACGCTGTATATATTTTAATGTATTACGTGGTTCGCAGATCACAGTTTGGGAGCCGCTGCTTTACGCTTCAGATGAACTATCTTCAGTTAAGATACTCAAATAATGTTTTTGAATTTCAATTTTAGTTATGGCCTTTAGGCATCTACGGGTCAGGCTGCCTCAATTATGTTGCAAAAATTTTAATACGAGAATTAAAAACTGTAAGCGAGAGATTTACAAAAATTTTGTGTAAAAAGGAATAATGCCTAATATGTGCATATGAAGGGCATTAAAATAAATAAAGTGAATACTTACAACGCATGAACCATAATGTATGTGAGCAATGGTAGCTACAAATGTCATTATGTACAACATACTCCACTCCACAGTCCCTATATATTCAATCGAAACTATGAGTATTACGATGAGAAAAACAGGAGCCATTAACCAGTTAAATGCATCACATCTTGTGTTGCTCATCTGAGATACTATAAGACGGCACTGGAAATGGAAAATAACACAAGATATAGACAATACACATCACTAATATCATATGTAAAAAAAAAAACTGTATTATAATAATTTCTTCACATTAATTTTAAAATTACAAAAAACAAAAACACTAAATCACATAATAGTTTACAGTTAGAACGATCCTGAGAAGGTAATCTTCCAAAGCGTGAGTGGGGGATTCGCGCCCATGCTTCAAAAAGGAGTTATGGCTACAAACATGAATGAATGAATGAATGAATGAATGAATGAATTAATTAATTAATTGAGTGAGTGAGTGAGTGAGTGAGTGAGTGAGTGAGTGAGTGAGTGAGTGAGTGAGTGAGTGAGTGAGTGAGTGAGTGAGAGAGTGAGTGAGTGAGTGAGTGAG
>JAGDQP010005648.1:19843-68627 GCA_022664845.1 Lepisma saccharinum
GAGAGAGAGAGAGAGAGAGAGAGAGAGAGAGAGAGAGAGATTTTTTGACTGACTTTTGCTTGGAAGAAGGAATTTCACCAGAGTGAATTTTACCTAATTATTGATAATGTCAAACAAAAAAAATGACGCATCTATAACACGAGTTTATACTTGTCCATAGAAATTTGTTTTCAAACCCAAGCCACACTGCATTCAAGAAGTAGTTAATTAATTCAAATTTTAGTTTTTGACCTGGAATTTTAAATGACTCACGAGCAAAACATAAAGCTCACACTAATCATAGATTATTGTACCAAATATTAACAACTGTACGTTTCGCAAGTTGTATCTACTTTCTGTTGTACACAATGGAATCTACATATTGTAGTCCAAGTTTGATCATCTCAAAAACTTAACCGACTGAGTACCTTCTGAGTTTTCTTTTCCTAAGCGCTGGACAGTAGCGTATTCTACATACTCCTATTTTTGTTCGATATTTTTATCAAGAATTTGGTTTTTTAAAAAAAGCACCCTAGTGAAATTCCTTTCTGTGAACAAAAGTCTTTTTCCCGCTCTGGCGCAGTTCACGTTTGTAGCCTTAACTCCTTGTCCAAGCATGGGCGCAAATTCGCTTTCTGGTCAGCTACTGGATACATGTAGTTGATTTCATTGCAGGTAAAATTAACACAATCCCCCTACTCACAGTTTGGATTACCTTGTGAGCATTTGAAATACATTTATTAGTGGAGTTTCATCAGGCATATTTACAACACTTTGAAGCACACAATTAACAAGCATAAAAACTTTGTCATTCGAATTGCACACTTCTATGTAGATGGTACGCTGAAATCTCGGTATCATGTGAAAAAGATGTGTGCGATTGTTTGAATATTTTTTTGTTTTTTACCTACAAGAAATTACCAATCAGAACAACGTTATCAAAATATTCAGTGCTCCGCACGATATAGGTTTGTGTTTGCAATAAACATCAAGAAACATACTTTTCTATCTTCTTTATTGAAATCTTTATGAGTATGATGATAAAGATGACGCGATCTGCCGAAGGAAATGGTTGGCCACGGCTTTGGATGAAAATTAACGTTCTAAGGGCAGGACCTAAAAATTTTACGTGGACACCAAACCACTTGTGCACCATCGAGGATCGACGTCAAAACTTCTTAATTACAAAGTGAAGACACGAAGTAAGACACAATATCTTACTCACCAGACACGATGTGTATACAAAACATTTATAACTACATATATAAAGGAAGACCAATTTTTGGGACAAAAGTTTGGAAAACTCTCTGCATTATAGAGGGGTTAAAACCAAACAATACTTCAAGCTTATGGTACTAGAATGAGAAATAAACATGCTAATGATTCAACAATCCTAACATCATTGTAACAGGGGCTTATAAAGCGCAAAGCTTTTTCTTCTCAACTATGCATAGCCGTCCAGTAATCCAGCGTGTCAACATTCGCCAGTACACACGAGAAGTGAGTGCATTTTAATAGTTTTAATGATGATGATAGGTGTTTTGCCTGAAGGTCCTTGGGCAAGCTGAACCAATGGTGGTTTGCCATTGCGTACCATCGGATGAAGTCCTAAGAATAGGACCTACAGTTAAAGGGTAGGTTCCGAACCACTTGTGTCCCCACCGGCAATCGCACCAGAAACCCTTTGATTACAAGGTAGCGAGAGTTACCACAGGGATATATTTCTTTTAATAGTTTTAAATACGTTATAATTTTTCACTGAATAGAAATTTATTTATTTGATACCATTATCCTCCTGTCGGAAGTTGCAAATTATATGTGAATTCTATGCTTTGTCCAAGAGGGCGGTACCTATTTTCAAACGCAAAGTATAGCAAGTCAGCTGTGTTATTTCAGAATTAGCAAAAGCATATATGTTTTAACAAATTTATTGATTAAAAATGTGTAACCAACTTTTTTTTTTTTTTTTTTTTTTTTTACAGGGTGGCGCGGCAAATGCCATACATAACACACAGTTCTTGAAACAATCGGTAGAATTAATCGCCAAAGAAGGAAAATTGTCTCTAATTGATATGTTCAATACGAATACTGTCAATGACCTCTCGGTCACGCATATTAGCGTTGGTAACAATTTGACACGCATATTCATATAACAAACAGATATTGACTCTCTGGCCTGCTTTACATCTACTGATTTTCTTTGGAACTATTCGCAGCGGTCCAACCGCGATTTCCTGCGCGAAACATTTGATGTCCATGTAATACTGAATCGTTTTCCGAACGTCATGAACTCAAAGTGGCAGAATAGGACTGTCTCACAGCCCGAACTTCTCCATGTGGGGAGTTTTCAAAAGAGTGTCAGTGCCAGTGGACGGGATAGTCTTGGCCTACATACAGACGACGTAACTGTGTCCCACTTGACTGTACGAAAGCCTCGAGTGTGCTACAGAACAGCACCGGAAATGCCAAGCTGGAGACAAGCTTTCAAGAAGCTACGTCGAAAGAACAACGCTAATTCCATTTGTAGTATTCACTTCTGTTTTACAACACCATATACAAATATATGTGGACAGGAAATATTATTTATTGACAACTCGAAAACAGGATAATTCTTTTCTCAATAAGTTCCTAAATTAACAGTTGGAAAACACAGAAAAATCTTGACATCCCAGTTGTCGGTTGGGTGTTTTATCCATTACACAACGTCCTTTATACTGCGCGATATACAAAAAAAAACCTCCGACTGTGAATGCCTTGAATTCAATATATCAGCAGTGAGTGGCAGGTTAATCTGAGGCGCAAGGACTAATATTCCATACACACAGACAACTGTTCGTGTCGTGGTGTAATGGTTAAAATACCAAACCGGTAACTCAAAGATCCGAGTTTGAGTCTCCGCCAAGGCAATGACCTTCCAAAGAACCACCATACACAAGGTCTGTGTAAAGTAGGGTTCCCATTCGTCCCGTGTTTTGATAGAATGTCGCGTTGTCCCCAGACTTTTTCGCAAATGCCCTGCTTGTTAAGTTTTCTTTAATTTCAGAAGTCATCTCAATACAATGCACGTCAAACCACACTGGCTTTTACAAAACGCCAGGACTTTTTTATAACGTTTTTTTAAATAAATGTTCCGGGCTTCTAAAGTAAAAAATTGGAAAATACCACGTTAAAAAAAAAAATCCTAGTGTAAAGCAAACCTACTCCCAAATTGAGTTTACACATAGATCCTTTACATATGAACGAAAATATACTGGACCTACATACATTATTAAAAAAAAAAAATAATAATAATTCTCAAGACCAAAGTAGTTTTGGCTAAGTAACTAAATACAATTCAAGTTTAATTTCAGGCATGTTAAAGACGACAAAATTGTAAGAAATGTACAAACAATCCTTGATAATGGACGGTAATATTTCTGCCGTCGTATCAGCTCTGGCTGTCGACTTGGAGTAGCATTGGTACCACAGACTGAATGCAAATTACATGTAATACTAATTAGGTTCGCAGTAACAATACATCTGTTACCAGGGTAACCCGTTGCTAGCCATCTCCGAGTTCATTGCTATGAATCCAATACACTCATTTTATCCACTATATCGTGTATTGTCCACATCTGCAATTTATGTGAAATGTTCCCAACGCCAAACTCCTCTTAGACGAGGTGGTGAGACAGTTTTTCACGTTTTCGTGACTCATTCTACAGGAAGTTTATGCCAATACTGTCGAACAATAAATTTATTAAACATGAAATAAATGGTGTAACATTTCGTGCGCCACCCTGTATAATTTGTATGTATCTGGTTGTGCTTTTTAATTCTACATGTTTAACAAACTAATGTATTTTTTAAGTACTAGTCCGTACTTACACATATATTTGAAAATATTGTTCCCATCATGAAATAAAGACATCGTGGCTCGTAACTAACGACATCTATTGGAGAATAAATAATCCACGCTGTACACAATACAAAGAAAATAAATACAGGCACTAATGGTCTAATGGCTTCACAGAAGGGTCTCATTTTGCCACTTTTATCTCTATATGATCTGAAATTAAAAAAACAACAACATATTATTACTTTAAAAAACGTACAAACAACCAGAAATATTACATAGTGATAGGTAATATTTTTGTACTAATTAGGAAATCATATAACAAGGTTAACAGAATAAAAGAAATAAACTTTTCTTACAATCGGCATTCCGGTATTGAAATAGGCTACCACCATCACCATAACCGTTCAACATACACCTTTATTTTCAGATGTTCTTCAAAGAATATTATTAATGTATCTTAACTATATACATCAAGTATTAGACTAGTAACTATTTGTTTACTTTCACATGTTTAATAGAACTAATAATGGTTCAATGTACAAGACCTTTTAATTCTTATAATCGTAAACAGTCCTGCGAAACTTTCAATGCTGTGAATATCTACAAATTCGTTAAGTGTTCCGAATACGATAAAAATAATGGTATAACATTAAAAAAAGAAACATGTCTCATGTACAACCAGTCATCATCTAACAATGCTTGGGTTGTAATCGATTCGTGTACAGACGCGATAATTTAACTTTTATCCCTTCACTCTGGGCCCTTTCTCTTGTGAGTGAATTGTTATTAACGCCCTAAACGAGCTGGTGAGCTTCTAAGGATGGGACCTACAATTTTTGGTGAAGTGGGCTCCAAACCACTGCGTTCAATGGACCCCGGGGTGGTGCCCTCTTTCTCGAGCCAGCATTCCATGTTCTACTCCAAAATCAGCAAAGTCCTAGGACTTTAGAAATCTTTGAGATAGGGGAGGGGGAGAGCAAGTAGGAAAGAAACTGGCCATTAGCCTGAAAACCCCAGTCAAAATAGCCGGCCACTCAATATGAACCCAGACCTTTTCGAATATGAAACCAATGTTGATGGTATTCGGAAGCAGTAGGTACAGCAAACAGCAGCTAGCGAAAGATAATCTCGTTGTTTCCTAATATTTCTAGTTTTCTTCCTGCGTATGTGTGTGTTTTAAATGGTAACGTTTATCCAGAAAGGTAGCTAGTGTCTTATTCATTTAGAGCGGCAGTCTTTGTGAGTCTCGCACCAGAGCCTAGCACGGTAACCTGGAGGACAAAGAGTTTTAAATTATTTCCTAGCGTTTGAATAGTGTTTCTTTCCGGAGGTGACCATGTTATCCCTCAGAGCACGGTCAGTCGGGTCAAGTTTCAGACCAGGTCACCCCATCTTCGTGTCAGACCGGGTCACTGGGTTTTTAAGCTCTGTATCGCACGAGTTCCGTACTTGCAGTAGTTTGTTGCAATGACAGCGGATGAAAAAACAAAAATGATACGAAGTTGAAACGATCCTTTACACCGAAAATGACGGGAACCGAAAAACAGGAAGAAATTTCGGTGTATCGAAAATCAATATTCACTTGTGGTGGCTACACAAGTTTGCTTGCAAATCTTCCTCCAAATAGCAGATAACCCAAAGTTAATGAGGAAGTATTCGAGTTTGTGCAGGAAATTCCTTATCTTGCATGAATGCTATGTATTAGGTTCGAGTAAATAAGGTATTCTTTAAAAGACATAATACATAAAAGCGGCTGTCTCCAACGTGAAACTTACACACATAAAAGCGATATAGATGCACCGTTATTCATAATGGGGTAAGATTATTACTTTCAACTCATGCATATTTGCTACGTTTTAGAGAACTTCGAACTGAAGCTCGGGATTTTTTTTCGTAATATTTAAATTTCCTCGGTATCTACAAAATTACATAATTTGTAACTATATAATAATAATAACTATCACTGTCTACAAGGTGTACAAGGAGTTTCCAAAACTAACATTAGGTAACTCAGCTTTTTTCTAACATTCTGCTCTCTGGTGATGAAAAAGAGAATTTATTTCAACTCGCTTCTTTTCACACAACGAAAAATAAATCAAATTTTAACTATTTACAATAATTATAACGGGCTGTATAATTAAAATCTTGTAGCAGTCATTAAAAAAATTAAAAAGGAAGTTATTAAAAATCGAACTATTGGGGATGTCCTAGTAATATTTGTCTACCATCTGCTCTAGTTGGATTGCGAGAGTGCAGTATAGACAGGTTTTGCAACCTAAGAATGCCATTGTCAAGGAGTCAAATGGTTTTAACACGTCAAGTTGGGTTCGATCCCAGTGGCCGATCATCCTGACAGGTTTTTCCAGAGGGTTTCCTCAGTCACACCAGACAAATGCCGGGATGGCACCTTCAACATAGGCCTGGTCAACACCTTCTCCTCCCCTATCCCGGCCTGAGCCTCAGATGCCTAAAGGCCATAAATAAATTCCAATTTAATTCAATACGTCAAGCATAGAAATCTCTTCTAAGTTGTATTCGCCAATCAGAAACATAACTTAAAAAAGGATGTATTGGAAACTACTTCGAGTGTGATTTGCTAACCGACACCGCTTACGTCATTATATCGAGATATGACGTCATTTGTGACGAAGCTGCTTCAACTTTGAGCGCCTGTAGTTCCGAAACTAATCAGATTTCGGAATCTCTTCAAAGGAACTTTTTCCTTGGTTTGATGCAAATCACCACCTCCTAGGTTTACACCATTATTTCAGGGACCGCGTGATAATAAATTCGTTTATTTGACGTGTGCCGATAAAAAATAAATTCTTTGTAGTCGGTGTACCTTCAGCCATCATGACAGATGAGTTAGAAATGGTAACTAATTATGAAACATGATAACTCCTACCGTAATGCAAACAGAGAACTTTATTTTGCACAAGCAATATCAGCACATATACGTTGACAATAATAATAATAAAAAAAATCCGGAAATCAATATTCCGGTTTCATAAGTTTCCAAGCATGAATGTTGGAGCGCATTTTTAAATTTACCGCGTTGGCGCGCTATTGTTTTCTGGAAGCGCCGTTTATGTTTTGACGGCGCTGTACTGCACAATCAGATGTTTGGTCATGCTTACAGTATGGTTTACCTGATATGTATGTTCGTTTTTTTTTTCACCGCTTGGTGGGAATGAATTAGCTGTTTTTTTTTTTTAATGTTGTGGCCCTTTCTTTTTTTCTTACTAGCATTAAAAATCTTTTAAAATGAATGTTAATTACATTTAAAAATTGACTAATAAGAATAAAAACTGACCATTATAAATGCCCAAAGCACCAAATTTGCTTTCTACTTAAGTGTTTTTCCCTTGTTTAAAGCACTGTACAAATAGTCCTTTTGTGTTAAGTATCTACAGGGTTATTACAAATTATTGGAGCGGTTTCACGAGTGTGCAGTAGCTATAATATTTGACATATTGCATGAAATTTTACAGTAACGTAGAGAAACTCAACAAGTTGTTGTAGAACTCCTTGGACTACATGACAAGTGCTTGATATGTCTCCCGTTACTGATTCTGCACATATCGAGTCTATAACAAGTTCGTCTCACATGTTACTATCAATCAGTGCAAAAGCATTGTTGATGCGATCTTTCAGTTCTCTGAGGTCTGGTGGTGAGGCACAAAAACGGAATCTTTCACAAATCCCCCCCCCCAAAAAAAAAAAAAAAATCGTACGGTACTACGAAGAGTGAGCGTGGAGATCAGCACAGCATACGCTTTCTCAGCGCCTGTCGCCATCTTTACTCACTGCTCAGTGCTGCGCTCTCCCGACCGAAATCCGAAACACGCCTGCATGAAAAGAAAACTTGTTGAGTTTTTCTACATGACTGCACAATTTCATAGCAATATGTCAAATATTACAGCTACAGCGCAGTCATGAAACCGCTCCAATCATCTGTAATAACCCTGTATCTATAAAATCATGAGTTTTCGAAAATTCGGCAGTACTCAGAGCCCTAGATTCCCGGATTTTTTTTATTGTCAACCTGTTCCAAAACCAAACACTGACATCTTAAAAATGTATCATCAATAGACTTGGTAGAAAATAAACGTATTTTCTTACGTCTACTCCTTTTCACTCATTAAAAAAAAAGCTACTCACTTGTAAACATTCCACATTGCCATTGGCAGATTGGATAAAACAGCACAAACGTAGAAGAGCAATTCAAACATCTGCCCTGACGACAAAGTTCCAAAGAGATAAAATTTCCATGCTTGATGTCCCCAGATATAGGTGATAAGAAACACGATAGTTGTTGCCTGTAAAAATAAATCAGTATTACTTACACCAAGATTTAATACTTCATACCATATTTAAGCCTCATTTCAGAGGTTACCACAACAATAAACTGGCAAACTATTCAACAACGAATGAAACGTAAACGGTATCAGAATGCTTCAAAGATTAAGTACATTATATATATAATCTGATAATAACAGTGATGTACCACACAATTTATGTAGTTAGGAAAGAAGGGTTTCATTCTGGCACGAGGTGTCTAACACACATCTTGTGGTTACAATAACTTTGAAATAACCCACTTGGTATTCTGTTTATTAATCTTACCACTCATTGTCCAGACAGGTAGTTAACGGAGTACAAGTACCGCCCCGACACATTCGTCCAGACAGGTAGTTAGTTCAAGTACTACCCCGACATTCGTATGATAAAATTGGAGAAAACCCTGGAAAATCTAATTTAAGATGGTCCACAAAGGGTTTCGAACCTACCTGCCTCCCCACGGCCGATACGAAATCCGCGATCGTAACCACTAGACCATACGGATCGAATTTGAATTTATTTATGGCCTTTAGGCATCTATGGCTCAGGCCGAGATACTTATTTACTTACTTACTCTATGACTTACGGAACTTGTAAGTTCATCACCGCAGTAACAAACGTTCTCCATAGGATTCTATCCTGACAAGGGAAGTAACAATGAGCTCATATCACATAATTACAGAAGAATCTGGAATTAAATCTCATAATAGATCAGTTCTTTCTCAGCCCCAACTTGTAAATACCGGAATGGTACCTGATGGCCGAAGCCGACCGATTCCTTGCCCCTCTCTCTCTACTCTTTGAGCTAACATACAGATAATCTTCCACGGTATAGACAAATATTTTTCACGTATGTCTAATCACCGATAAATGCATTTATTGCTCGTGCCGACTATCTTGACAGCGGTCTTCTAAGGTTTTCCTCAGTCTCACTTAGATCACACCTACCTAGAACATAAAATCCTAACTGATTATTTCTTCATCTCTTTCACCATTGATATGCTAAGCTAGGATGGCCATCTCTCAAACTTAGACCCTAGATTAGGGGTCTTCAATTATTTTCTCATAGGATCCGGATTGATGGTAATATCGCAACAGAAAGGTCTTAGCGGTCCAGATACTCAGTCGACTATGAGTAAGACAGGGTAAGACCAAGTGGCCGTAGCTCACTTGATACAGCGCTAACTTCGCATTAGAGGTGGTCCTTGGTTCTATACCAGCGGTCAACCATCCTCATTGAGGTTTTTCCTCAGTAACACCATGTAAATTCCGGGATAATACCTTCAACTTAGGACTCGGTCGACTCCTTCCCCTATTCTATTCTGGTTTAAGCACAGATGCTTAAAGACCACAAATAAATTGAAACAGGACAGTACGGTTATTAGGTTAATTAAAAACTTCACACGGCGTAAATTAATATTATACTTTTTGTGCATTTCAACTAGTGAAGTGTGTACATATATAATACAGTCATACACTACTTTTGACATCGTAGCAAACCCGGCGTGAGCCAAAGATGTCAAAAAGCCATAAATAAATTCAATTTCGTATTAAACCGTGGAGGCCCGGTAAAAAAAAGTTCCGGAGTCCGGATCTGAACCGAAGTCCGCCATCTGAAGAGTCCTTGTAAACTGTCGTGGCTACGGTTGCTAAGTTCGTATCGGTGCTAGGAAAGAACGAAGGTTCAGACTGCTGCCGCTCATAATGACTAAATTTCGTGACTTTCGTCAGATTCACCAAGCGAATGTCGGTAGAGTACCGGTACTTCAAAGTTCTGACCGCCACTTGCCGCTTCCCTATCACTGGAAGAGTGCTTGCAATGGGAAGTTTTGCTTCAGACATGTGATGGGCTACGTCATAGCTTTTCTCTATAAATGTAAATTCGAAGAATACAAATAGATAATCAATCTATGTACGTACATATTAAAAACAGATTTCTCAAGATCATTACAATAGAAAGAAAAGACTGCAGCATTAATGAGTATCAAACACGGCATTTTACCATTACGTAATATGCTTTAATCTTTTTACTACTTCACGGTTTCATGATTATGTTATTCCTCCTCAAACGACCTTCCCATTCAGAAAAAAAAAGTATACTATAAAAACAGAAAAAACTAACACACTATACACTGAATATTCCATTTTCGTTTGCTTTTATAAGTATTTACGAAGATGAAATCGTTATATAACGTCGAATATCTTACAATGGTTCTTGTAGTGTTCACATATATTTTTTGTACACACGCTTTGTATCCGGTTTTACATGAACTGTATGATTTATTTCTTTACTATACATGGAGTGTACGGCGGTCAACATAACAATCAGGGACCCCCAAGAAATTCTATCAACGTATTCACCAAATTAGTATGAAAAGATATCTGGCTGAAAGAAGCATGAAACAGCTTGAAATTAAAACACGTTAAGAATTATTCCAAGGTGAATTAAATTAGAAGACACGACTTTTATTTGTACTATCTCTTACCACACACACACACTTCGTTAAGTGATAACTTCAAATTCTCCTTAGGTATTTATCACTCTCAGAAATACTTGCAACTTCCATATTGTGCACAGGGTCATTTATCGGTTAAGAAATGTGCGTGTTGGTGTAAGAAACGTGTTATCGCATTACAAGTTTGTTTGCAGTTCCTGTAACGCTTAATAAATGAAAGTGATAACTACATATGCTGATGAAATGAAAATCAGCGATTCTTTAGAATCTTGATAGCTTGTATTCTTACAATTAGATTGCCTAAACGACGAATTTCTTTCACCGTCTATTCTTAAAACCTCAAACGAAAATCAAATAAGATTGTTTCCAATACTTTTGAAAATGTACGATCGGGGACAAAAAGAATGATCACCCCATATGCTTTACTAGCTTCTGACCATTGTTTTTTCTAACAAATGCAGAGTATTTTACAGTTATACCGGCTAGTTTTTAGTAAGTATTTCCAACTTGTACTGTTGTTTCTTCTCCTTAGTAACTCCTGTTGTCCGTAAGAGTAGGGATGATTCAGAGGATAATTCATTTTTATTGTCCCCGACGGTACAATTTTTTGTTGAAATGATCATGTTTGATCTCAAATTTACACGTACGGGAAACTGTTCTACCATGGAACACATTTTATGTTTTCCAAATTATCGTTTTAGGGACATTTACTTCTTCCAATTCCATGTCTGTGTTGTTAAACTCTGAAGGTTTCTGAATTGAACTGCTTCAGTATTTGTCTTCTTTCTATCTTTTCCGGTGCTTTTTATTCTTTCCAGCAAAGCGTTCCATGGTACAAAGGCGCGTGTACCTTGGAACACAGCTTCTTGTACCTAGAAACATGCACGTATAATAGGGCAGATTAATAACTCACAAGTATGCATTTTGGGAATTATTTAATTTAAATTTGTGAAGTGTAACAGTGTGTGATACTTTAGGAAAGGACTATTTTCATGTTATGACGAAAGAACTTACACAATAACTATAGACATGATAAGAATAGTTTTAAGCACTCAAGGGATCACCAATAGGCCTAGTGAGTCCCTATATGTATTTGTGTGTGTAAGCTTTTTGTTCTTATGTTTTCTTGGTGTCCTCATTTTTCTTCAGTTCGTGTTCCAAGGTACAAGATGTGTGTATGTTTCATGGTACAAGAGACTGTACGAACTCACTAACGTGATGGCATACTGAAAATGTTACATGCAGAATGAAAATGGGTGTCATAGAAAAACTTACCAAATTCTTTTGTATACAGTTACTAATTACTATTACATATGAAAGAGAATAGCTACGGTAACGACGCTAAAAAACAATAATTAAATCTGAAAACAGTTACTTTTAAGTACCGAAAATACTTTTTTATTCGATTAACTGAACACACAGCCACCTGAATACAACAAAACCATGAGGCTAGTGTCTGGAAAGCTTGACACACAAAATAGTGTACGGAGAATCCGCTATATAGCATAGATAATCAAAAACATAAGACTGTTCCAAGGTACACTATGCTCTACGTACAAGTCTCCCTCCCCTACAATAATCGAATTAGGTAACCCGATTTTGGAAATTCACATCAGAATCAATATAGGTACATTATTTTACGAACAATACATTCGTTATTATCCACATCCTAAAACAGAACGAAATTAGAGTATTCAATTCGATGAATCTATTTATAATTATTCAACAGGCTAATTAGATATACATATGAGATTTTAAAAAAATATTAGAACACTTACGATCATAGAGGCATCATAACCCCACGGTAAAAACAGGATACCAGTATTGTACTTCTCCCAATGAGATATATAAAAGTTGATGAATATATTCCACAGACAAAAAAACATTCTCATTGTTGATATACTGAAGTCTGCTCTTCCGAATGCGGAATACATACACATTGGAATCAAAACTGCAGTCCATGAATCCAATCCATGATCGAACAACTCGCCTAAAGGACCACTCGTTTGCGTTCTTCTTGCTTGTTTTCCGTCTATCCCATCTGTGAAAGAAGTATAATTCAAAGCAGCGTATTCGTTTTAACATACAGTTAAAGTCTTACTTACAGTTATGTAAGGAATGTTGAATTATCCATAGCATAGTCCTTAATTTGAACCAAGTTCCATTACTCTATCTATAACCCGCCTCAACCAGTCCATGGATTTTTTAAAAGTTTATTTTAAGGCTGAATCCAAGTAGGTTTTCCCGCATTATTCATTATTCGTCAATTATTCAAATTTGAGTGCAATTAAATAGAACATAACTTTCACAAACAATAGTTTGTTTCTTACGTCATTAACGAATACCATTATCTTTAAAGAAATCTTAACAGAAACTTCAAATCTATGTCAATAGACTTCTGGGACAGTTCCATGTCCCAAAAGTGTGTTGACATAGTTTTGAATTTTCTGTTAACTTTTATTTCAAATTAATGGTATTCACTATTCAAGTATGTAACAAACTATAGTTTGTGGAAGTTATTTTCTGTTTAACTGCACTAAAATTTGAATTGACAAAAATCGAAAAAGCGGGAAAACCTACTTGGATTCAGCCTTAAGGCAACTATGACTCAGACCGTATGGATGATGATGGGATGAATTAGTGGAGTGAAGAAAGTGGGAGGAAACGGGAGTATCCCGAGAAAACCCACGCACACGGTGTTTGTCCACCACAAAGCCCAAATCGCATGAGCAGGGATCGATCCGACGCCCCCTAGCACCAGAGGTGAGCGCTCTACCAACTGAGCCACAGTCGCCCTCAAACCCGTCCATGGGTGAACAAAGCTTCTTTGGTCTTAAATTCAAGATTTCATCCCGGCATTCGCCTGAAGTTACTGAGGAGTGTTGAATAAACCTCTACTGTTTGCTCTTCAAAACAACTCTTGTTCTTCTAAGGCTTGCCGCAGATTGGTAGACAAAATTGATTTAAGTAAAACAGAGTTTTATGTGAAACAAAGTTGATAAAAACACACACACACACTTAAACGCTTTTAGTCAACCTATTTCAGTCTAAACCTTCAATTATTTCATTAGCAATTTTCTTCCACAGCGTCTCTCTGAAATCGTATGCTGTTTTTGAACTGCGTATGACAATAAATCGTAGGTCGTTACTGAAAGCCGGCGATTAACTGGACATAACCTCTCAACTGTCAATGCAAAAGAAACCAAAATGTTTAGCATACTTACAAACAAACAATGACCACCATTTTCTTTTCAAACAATAAACGAACTGTGCTTCGGTGACGAACAAATCTGATGGATTGATTGATTGCGCCTGGTAGTGACTAAAAAGCGATTCGTAAGTGTGTGTTGGCGCGATACGTTACACGGGAAAACAAGTTACATGCTTGATAAGAAATGATTTAATTGAAACAATTTTATTCTACCAGTCTGCCGTCGCCCGTAAGCTGTTGGGTGATTTAGAGAGAAACTACTCTCATGCAAAATGAGAACGCTGGAGGATTTAGCATGCATAACTACAAACAGCATTCACACAGCTATCTCGACACTACGGATTCAGCTATACTCGGTCCAATATATATAGAATTCCTTCGCAGAAAGCAAGATACTATATGGCTGCACCCAATTCCCCAAATTTGAAATGCCTTGATGAACCACAATTTAACGTACAGAAAGTAAGCGAAGTATATCCATTAATATAGTCAACTTTCGTTTTACCGACACACATTAATTTGAACGGATTCGGATCAGCCAGTTTACGCAACTGTACGGAAACATGTGACCACAAGCTGTCTTAGTGCATACTTCAGGTTCTTAAGGTTTGAATGCCTTGGATTGGTCAATTCTGCAGATGCTATAATTTAAGAATGTTGCTTTGAACCCAGTTTTCTTATTATTCACGCTTTACGTCCCTTGAAGAGCTGAGACGGATCACCGGGTCACCTACGTTCGAGTCCGACTGGGTCAGCGAAGTGACCCGGTTTCAGCTCTCATGCCTTGATATGTCCAACGTCTTTGATAGTAGTCATGAAGAGAACATCAATACCTTCACCATGATTTTCACTAGGGATGCACACTGTTTATCTATTTACTTATTTTTCAAAATCTGGAAACTGGTTATGATAGGTTCAAAATCAAGTTTCAATTTCTCTGTTTCCCTACCATCTACAAGTCCAATTATTCTTGAATACATCGAAGTAAACTTAGTTCATAATAAATATTCCTTGTTTACTTACTTGTAATGACTGTATCTTACTAGGAATGAAAATTTTCAAGAACACTTGTTTAATCTCTATGTAACAAAGGAGAATCGTAAATAAGATTTCATTGTCAAAGATACAGATATAATTAATTGTAGGGGCGATAACAGCACTATGGCTTACGCCCGTCCCGGGTCTCCTTGACAAGATCACGGTTATACTGTACTGCCTTTGTATCAGTATGTTAAACAAACATTCTAATAGTACTTCAGCATCAAATGTAATACATCATGTAAACTAATCTGCTGTTCAAACTTGATTAACGTAGAACAACTTTTTCATAGTTACTGCGATTTCGTTTTCCATCAGCGTGGAAAATGCAGTTCAACGGTGGCTAAGGAACGCATTTTATTATCACGGAACGGAACAGGGCTTATATGGAAAAGTGTCTTGTCTTAACTGCAAAATGTCTGAAAATATAATTGCTTAGCCACAAGAGTAGAATATCACTTTCTTTTTCAATCACTCCTTCAGTAATCGGCAATTTCTTGATCTGAAGGAGCAACCAGGAATCCTCGAATCAGTGTTGCTGAATAAGGGGCAGGACCCAGACCCCTTTCCATTTCTGATCTCATGCCATGGCAGTGCTGATTGATACTTAATATCAGAATCAACATAACCACACTTCCATGTTTACTGTATCTACATAAAGTAAGCCTAACCATGACACTACACTTCATGTATTCGGAAAAACTACCTAAAAAGAGATTTTTTTAATAAAAATTCATAAATTCAACAATGGCAGATGTAAAGCTTAACACAAAGGTTACCCAAGCTTTGGAAACGTGACCGTAACAGAAGAAGTCGTAGAAGAAAAAAGTACATAGAAAGCTACAGGCATTGGACAAAATAATGGAAACACTTGTCAAAAGTGGGACATAATATAAATGTGCTTGGTAGCACTGAGCACTGCGTAAATCAACCGTCTCTTGTTTGTCGCAGGTAGGATGGACTGTTCAGTAATAGTAGAGTAAGGCAAATGACTGTGGATGTTGTGCAGGTGTGGCGTGACCAATATGTCTGAATTTACGGAGTTTCAAAGAGGTCTAATTGTGGGTGCCCGTCTAGCTGGAGCATCTGTGAGCGAAACAACAACATTATGCGGTGTAACACAAGGTCTCAAAAGTCATGACCGCATACACAGTGGAGGGTAAAAAAATCTGCGAAGCACAATCGTGGTCGAAAGACGAAACTACGGGATAGGGACCGCCGGGCCTTGAAGCGGATTCTGACGTTGCAGAAGAAAACAACGGCCGAGAAAGTGACTATAGAACTTAATCTGAACCAGTGTCATCCAAAACAGTGACGCGAGAACTGCACAAAATGGGTATCCATTGCGTGTTGCTATTCTCAAAGTCCCTAATAACAGTCAAGAATGCTCAAAGGCGACGTACATGGTGCAATGCCCACAAAAACTGGGCATTGACGGACTGGCAACATGGCATGTAGTCGGAGGAGTCAGCCTTTGCGTTCTTCCCAACCACTGGACGCGTGTTTGTCTGGTGAATACGATGAGGACTGTCTCCGTCCGACTACCAAACATTGTGGTAGCTCTATTATGGTCTGGGGCGCTATATCATGGTATTTAGCAGTTCCCCCAATCACATTACACGTTTCAGTCACAGAACTCTTGGGTAACCAGGTCCACGCAATGGTGCAAACTTTACTTCCATATAGGAATGCCATATTCCAGGACGATAGTGTCCCCATTCACACCGCTGTTCCCGTAAGAGTGGTTTTACGAGCATGCTGATGAGGTTCAACATCTCTGGCCCGCGCAGTCCCCAGACCTGAATCCATCGAACCTCTGTGGGCTGTTTTGGAAACCAGAGTTCAGCGTCGATTTCCACCTCCTTCGTCTCTACCTGAGCTGGAGGCTGTGCTGCATGAAGAAAGGATTCGAATTCCACTCACCACTATCCACGACTTGTATCGGTCTATTCCGTCCAGAATTTAAGCTGTATTGCGTGCTAAAGGTGGACCAACACCGTATTAATACAAAATGTTCAGACTTCCACAAGTGTTTCCATTATTTTGTTCAATACTTATAAATACGCAAATTACTTGCGGCAGTGCGAAGTGGATACATTAAAGCGTGGACATATGTAATACATGCATAGAAATATCAGGAACAGAAAAACAATCATATATTTATGTGCTTACTTGAATATAATATACACTCATTACACAAGATAAAACTTTACATTCACACTGACCACAAATGAATTAAAAGCAAGATAGCAAATAGTCTCAGGTAAAAAAAAAGCATAGCAATACTGAGAAAGTGTTAATAGTAGAAAACGGTAACTGTAACTAACCTAGAGTGTACGCCAGGAAAATATTAACAGCCGCTACCGCCCAAACCCATCGTGGAATTGGAGGAAACTCTGGGTAATCATCACTTGAGGCATAAAAATTGTAGTCATAGTAGGCGAAAAGGATATAGTTTGCCACAGTGAAAAGAAAGCCCGCAAAAGTAAGTACATTTGGTGCTACCCATTTTGGACAATACTGAAAGAGAAAAACAATGTTAAAATGAAAGTAAGGCTATGTTTATGTTAAGCACAGGAAACTTTCAGGTTTTTAAGGTTACTCACAAATATAAACAATAACCTAGAACATTGTATGCGACCTGGACTACGAGAAGGAAGTTAACATACAAATACAAGTTTGTCAAAAGCAGCTGTTGAAGTAAAATCATCATCTGTGAGTACTTTTTATTCCCTATCTTTAGATATAAGTTCTTGGAATTGTCTTCATTGGGAAGAGTATATTTCTTTTAAGAATCAGCTAAAACTCCAAACTCGATATCTTGAAACAATCACCTTTTTGTATTCCAGAGGTCACATATATAAAAACAAACTGTGCATAGAAGAAAGTGCTCTTTGCATTGCATTATATAAATTCATCCTGAAAATGGCCACAATCTTTTTAATGTTTAATCCAAAAACCAGAAAAAGTATTTAAAAAAAAAAATCTGAGATAACAGTACCTGCAAATTCTTTCCTACTAGTCCTACCTATCAGTGTAATTCGTGCCTTTAAATTGTAAACAAGGTCCAAGATACGAGGTGGTATCAAAACATTCTTTGACCTGAAACACCAGAGCGCAACAGAGGGTGCACGCATATCACCACCTTCGCCAATGACTATGTTGATTGGTGCTGTGAGTAACTAGGAGCTGTGTTATTTCATTTTCGTTTTTGTAATGACGTGCACAGGTACAGTAGCAATTTTATCATGAACCAAAGACTGGAAAAGTCGGGAATGGAGTACCCTTCAAACGATTAAGCAGACCTATGACAATGAAACAGTAAGCAATGCGAGGTGTTTTGAGTAGCACGCGCGCTCCAAGTGCAGCAGAACGTCACTCAAAGACGACGATAGGTCAGGGAAAACTTCCACGAGCACAAACCTCCTAAACAGGACGAAATTAGATGACTTATCCGCGACACCCGTCGGAGAACCATACTACGTCAAATGTGTCATACGGAACAATGCAGGCAATCATCACGTGTTATGAACCTCACGATAATGCAATCGCAGCATTTCCTCGCTCCCATTTCTATTCGCCGGGTTTAGTCCGCTGTGATTTTTCTTCTTCCAAAAATGGAACTCCAGCCCAAGCGTTGCCGTTTTCATATCGCTGAAGGAATTCTGCACGAATTGTAGGAAGTGCTTAACATACTTCGGGAAACGAACTTCTAGGGAGCCTTCCAACAGTGACAAAGGCGTTAGGAGCGGTGCTTTGCTATTGAAGGAAGTTGTGGTAAAATACAACTCAAGTATACGTGTAGTTTCGATTTTTTTTATACCACCTCGTACAAAAAAAAAAAAAAAACTCTCTCTCTCTCTCTTCGAAATTGTCTTTTTAGATTTTTCTGGCTATTGTTATGCCATTATCGTAACCATCAACGCCCAACGCATATTTCTGTTGCTGCTGCTGTTGATGAGTGTTCTCCCTGGAGGCAGGTTGGCGAGATGGTAACCAAACGTTTTGGCATTTGTACCGTCATGTTGACAAAAACTTACTTTGGGTCTATACGCTGTTAAAGTCGTCTGCTACTGAGAATTGTGGGGGCCGCCATATTGGCTTTAAACAAACGGTTGCCTAGGAAACCTGCCATTTGATTTCTATAGGATTTTGAGAGACGTTTCAAAAGTAGGCTTGTGCTCTGTAATTAGAAACATTTTAACTGATATGTGTTAATATTTAGTTACTTCAAAGTTCAGTTGATAATAAAAGTATAAAATACTTACAGATCTAATGAAATATTAGAAGAAATATCGTATTTAATCTGACAACCCACCTGTTGCATTATAGCAATAGCGTTATCATGAGGCGTTGTAAATGTTTTGCAAAGATAAAAGTAGTATTGTCAAGGTCACTGTGTAGTGAAGCATTATTTTCACTAAATGGAGTAAAAGATAAATCACCATGTCTGAATTTGCGATGAAATAACTGATGGAAACGTACAAAGACGTATTTAGGAGTGAGTCCGAGGGACCGACCCCCTCCAATTTCAGAGTTTTAGGCAGAATTAATATAATTTAAGGCGTAATTATGTACATTTAATATACATTTCATACCCAGACACACCTTTAACACTCCCCCACCCCCACCCGAAAACCCGCGGAACATTTTAAAACCATCTCCTGGATAACTATCTGCCCAAACACGTATATTACCTTGGAACACGCAAACATTTACAGGTAAGATCCACTTTCATGAACTTACCAGCAGATGAATCGCCTGCATTATAATCACTTACTACAAGGACTAAGCATTTTATTTATTATTATTCATTATTTCATGTATAGACGATATGTTCTTTTTTATTTTAGTTTAAAACTATGTAAATTAACCGATCACTTTTGTTACGCCCATGCAATGTTCTAGAACACTGTTTCCAGTGTTTTGAAATAACCCATAATATAAATCAAGCATGGCCAACAGAAACGCCCTGGGCGGTACGCGACCCGTCATGTAATTTGTGAAACCCGCGAGAAGATAAAACCTACAGCAAATTATAATATATGTAATCAATTTGCTTTAAAAGCTTAGAATTACAATCAAGTATTTGAATTAAATTTATTTATGGCTTTCAAGCATTTAAGACTCAGGGCAAAAGGATACCAGACGGAGTTGGCCAGGGCTTAAGTTGGAGGTACCCACCCGGCAATTGTCTAGTGTGGCTGAGGACAAACCCTGGAAAAAACCTCAGTCAGTATAGTTGGCCTCTGGGATCACAATCAAGTATTCTACGATAATATTGTTATTGCAATAGTAAAATGTTTTTACAAAGATAGCAATTACGTACATCCATTGCCTTGAAAAACTGCAGAGTTTATTTGTACTCAAGTTCTGTCTAAAAGTGTGCAGCCCGTAATCATCATATAATGGTCCTTGTAAAGAAAGAAGTTGGCCACGCCTGATACAGGTCTTCCTAACTTGAGAATAGAAAAGAAATTTCAAATCAAACATAGTTTTCTTTCGGTAACATAATTATCGGCATCGGGTTCAGAGTGTGTCACATGTATTCTAATATACAGCTTTATCGTAACTAACTCTGTTACGTAAGTCTCAAAATTCAGTATAGTTTATTTCAATACATGAAATCTGGCGTCGTAGTTATTTTCTAGATTCAATACAAAGTAGTTACGCACCCCTTGTAGGTAAATATATGATATATCTATTTTAACACTATGGCTTCTGCCTGATATTTACAGTTGCATTAGAATTTTGAGGATTATCCATTGCAGTCTTTATCTCAGTTATTTAACCCGAGAGATGATAATTCATGTTCTAAATGAGTCAAGTATCTACCACTATTTATCGATTGAGAATCTGTTGTAAAAAATATAAACAATTACTGAAAATGCCTTAGTGAAACATTAATTAGACATACATTTGGAATTTATATGAACTATGCCATCCAGTTGATCCTAAAGAGACTGAAAACAACAAACAAGTGTTCCATGCCCCCCTTGAGTGCAATTAACATATTAAAATATAAATATACACAAGGTCATTTAATGCTGTTACTAGAAACGAAATATTAATAATGAGAAAGTTTCTGAAACAAAATAGAATTGCCAAATCTAAAACAAAATGGATTGTAAAGACTGCACATCTTCGTCCATAACAGTAACGTCTTCTTTCCATTAGAAATTTGAAGCATTTACAAGTTTGACATAAAGCATAGTACCTGCAGTCAAACACAAAGCATGTAGTCATATTGTAAGGTATAATATAACTATTAAATGTTATAAATATGTTACGAAAACAGTTTTGGCTTTTTCGTCCATACTAAACGCGTATGCTACTCCGTGTGTATAAAGCCAGTCGTTCTGGTTGCTAGGATATCGCGCGGCCATGACGTCAACTTTAACAGCGTATTGGGTGCCATCACTCTCCAAGTGGTCCCCAGTCACACATATACACCAGTCTCAGAGAGTTTGTCAATTTCAAATGCATCCCGGAAGTCATCGAGCACAGTTTGAGTTTCTGCCTAGATCATTTCAATCGTGTCAAACTGGCGACCTGTCAAACCCAGTCGGCGGAACAGAGAAAATTCGCAGCGGGGAAGGTCAGGTGAGTAGGGTGGGTGAAGAACGGCATTCATATATTTGGTCAAAAACTTCCTGGTGAAGAACGATGTGCGAAACTGTGCATTCTCGTGATAGATCGCGAAATCACCACATCATATATGAACGTAACCACTTCGCGCGCGCACTCACCTGCATGAAATTTTCTACCTCAAGGTATGCTACTACAATTACTGTTCAGATGACAGCACCAGTCCCGAAAATTTTGGATACCACCTCGTACGGCACGAAGTTTCCTGGAAAAGATGAATGAACTGACGGTTTGAATTGGTTTCTATCGGATGAAAAATTATGTTAATGTCCTAAAGACGGTAGAACTACAGTTGTATTCTCTGTTGGCTAGCAAAACCACGTTTTCATATCTATATACTCCAGTAGACCTCTGTATTAGTAAAGCGCGTGTCCCATGTCTGTTCCCAGCGTTGCCGTTCTGCAAGCGCCCCCTCTGCCCCGCAACCAAATAGTCGTAGAGAAACCTAAATGTGATGTAAGAAGGAGAGGTCTGCGAGGGATTTAAAACGGGAGAAAAGGAAATCCATTCCTGTCATTTAAAGTTTGGCAATGTCGTTTTCTCTTTCCAGCGGCTAAACAGTGGGTCGGAAATTATTATTTATGGCTGAAGCGGTTTGTCCTTTAGAACAGGAATTTCAAGGAAAATAGCTTCAAAGAAAGACGACAAATTATAAATGAACTCTTGTATCACATCGGGAAACGAACCTAGAACCACTTCATTACAAGCTGAAGAGCAAGACAAACGTCTACCGGGACACGTGCTGTTACGCTCTTCTTTTAGGGCACCGTTCTCGCTATCATGCACACTGTTTATCAATAAGCAATTCATACATACTAAATTCACTTTCCAGACATTTATATCATCCAACGGGTTTCTGCACTTTACATCGTTACATACCTACTGGACATTCCAACAAAACTTTGTCGTTTTATCATTAATTATTAGTACATGTATCAGGAGCACGGAGAATGCAGCGGTCAGGATCTTAGCTTGAGTACTATTCCAACACTAACCTGGAGAAACTAAGTAAAACCCTGGAAAGTCTGTCAGAATGACGGTAGTAGAATTCGAACCTGGCTGCCTCCCCAATACATTTTCGAAGTCCGAGACCATAATCATTGCGGGGGCTGCGTCCATTACTTAGATGATCAATCTACATACAGGGTGTTTATGAACTACACCGACAAACCTCGGGAGATGATTCCTCACATCAAAACAAACATTTAAAGACTTTGACGGTACCATGCCGCATCAGTTCTACTGTTCGTGGTGTTGGAAATATGAAGCTCTAAAGTTCATTTTCCCACGCTTTCGGCAGCCTGTAGCTCCGAAACTATGCAGATTTGGAAAATCTGTCAGATGAACTTTCGTCCTGTTTTGATGTGAGAAATCATCTCCCGATGTTTGCAGATATAGTTCATAAACACCCTGTATATAAAAATGGTTATGTGTATGTATGTATGTTCCAGAATAACTCTGGAACGCCAGGAGCAATTTCAACCAAACTTGGTATACATATCGCTTACAGCCTGAAAAGACAAAGTGCGGGGGTAAGACACCGCTAGGGGAGGGATGACATGTAAAATCAGTTACTATTAATTTGTGGTAGAACCTATCTTTGTAGAAAACAAAACCGCTGATACTGTGAAATTGATTTTACTGTGGAATTTGGAAAGTGCAGCCTACCACTTCCTCTTATCTCGTGGAGCATTAATATTATCTAGCTTGTCAACTTGCCAAGAAAAACATTGCTTAAAAAAAGATAATGTTAATTCACTATTTACTCAGCTTCAAAAAGGTTATTACGTGTTGCTTCACGGCTCGTTTCGTGCTCCAAAAACAAAGCCGTATCTATTTTATATTCAGTCATCGTGTTTCTTTGATAACTCTCTGATGTTTAACGTTATATACACTAAAGATATAGAATTTATTGCCAATATTTCTCACAGAATGATGGAAGTTTCATGCAGAGAACCTGAAAACAGCGACATTCGGAATTTATTTGTGACACTGTGTGTCCTTCAAGACTCATCGACAAAATTTTCAAATATAAAGGTCATCATTTATGCTTTTCTAAGGTAGGAATAAAAGTGGTTCGGAGCCTATTAAAAATTGTAAACCTTGTCCTTGGTATACTCACATCGACTCATTTCACAAGGAGAAATTCTACGGAATCATGAACTGATAGTGTGAATACTCTTGTAACACCCTGATAGCCTATATATATATAAAATTCACAGCCATATTCAATCCACTACTGGATGAGGCCTCTCCCATAAGAGTTGGTCTACTGTTCCCACGCTGACAAGACGTAAAAACTTATTAAACTTTATTTTTATATGGGCCAGTCTAGTAACTTTGGACTTCGGCCCGCCACGATTCGCTTTTAGCTGTTAAAATCCAGACCCATGACCCTACTCGAACCGAACCCGGGCCCTTCGAGCCGATGATCTACCGCCGCAGACCGCTCGGCCACCAATTGTTGGGAGAGGAGAGCCAAAGCTCTAACTGTGATCGCCACTGTCTTTTATTCTGAGCAGCTCCCCAATTGCATCACAATGCTGGGTCTTTTTTTTTTTTAACTTTCTGTAGATCCGTTAGAAGAAATATTTTATACGCAACAGAACTTAATACCTCAGGCCACTCAACTTCTGTTTCCATAATTTTTGCGGTTTAGCGTAGTTTGTTAAGAGCACAAAACCATTCCGATTGATCAACGACGGCTCCTTTTTTCCACAACTGCTGGTGCAATTCGTCAATTTCTGTACAGTACGCGTACCAGTATTGTATTCTTTCAGGCTGGGAGTAATAGTTTCACCATGAGAAAAGAACTCATAATGGACAACATCCAGTGCCGTTCACCACACTAAGAAGAAGAAGAAAAAAAACTTCGTGGCGTCAACTTAGAATTTGTAAAGCTTTTGAGAACTTCTTCCACTTCGCTTACGACTATCGTACAGGATCCATTTCTTATCGCGCGTCACAATACGTTCGAGTAGGAACTAATTGTGAAGATGAATGAACTAGATAGATATTGCAATGTCCAGCCACTGCCGTTTGCGATGCGGTACTCAGTTTTTTTTTTTCTTTTCTTTCCCTACTTGGTGTACAAGATCGGAAATGGCTGAACTGTGGAGCAAGTTCCCTGACGGAGGTGCCTAGATTTGTCTTCATTAATGCCTTTCGAGTGTCGTTATCCATTCTTCACCTGCGTCATCTACCTGTCTCATCTGGAAGACACGGATCCCGACAAGAATGTTCCCAAACCAGCAACGCACTAGCCGTTCAGAAGTCTACTACTACTCATGACCACACCATGATACGCCGCCGCCGCATATCCCAGTTTCAACTTATGCAACTAAATTACCCGTAAATCATACTGTTCTAAATGCTGCACAGAGGACTGCAACACGTCCTATGACACCTGCAGCTGCACTTCGTGTGGTGTGAAGGTTGCCTCTTGTTGTGACCTTGAAACACTATTACTCACGGTCCCATCGGTAAACTTTATTTTGATATGGGCCAGTCAAGTCACTTTGGACTTCGGCCCGTCACGATTTGCCCTTTAGCCATTAAAAGCCATGCCCCTGCAGGGACTCGAACCCGGGACCTTCCGAGTCGTTGGCCTACCGCCGTAAACCGCACGGCTATCAGGCCGGCCGTTTTCATTGGTCTTTTACAGTAGGAGACGGAGAGCATTGAACGTGCACATTATGGATTTCGGCAATTTATTTCGAAACAACGTGGTGTTACCTCTGACCTAATACAAACGTCGAAATAAACTGGCTGTGCCACGCTCAAAAAGACCACAAACTGTGGAAGAACGGGATCGAAGAATAGTTACACGCGTTGTGAGGAAAAATTGGATGTCTTCGATAGAAATAATCACATTGAAGTTTCTAGAAGCGATGACATGCGCACAGTTTGTCACCGGTTACATGCCACGAATTTGCATGGTGGTTCAGATCAGTTGAATCGATAGGCCACTTTTGAAGGAGACATAAGCTACTGTGATCTTATGCGACTCCACACAATCCTCAGCAAGAAGATAACATATTCTATCGTGCCAATTACAAAATAGTCAATTGCGTCTCTCGCATTCAATAAATCTATTTTTTTAATGTAATCATGGCACTTAGGCAACTTTGACTGAGGACAGCAAAAGGTAGAGAGGATGTTGAATGGAAGTCGGCCAAGGCCTTATTTGAAGCTTCATCACCACATTTGCCTGACAAAAAAACCACAGACAATTACCAATGCTAGTCAATACACAAGAATATCTATTTGATCTCATCATCAAAATGCACGTATCAAGGTTTTTAAGTGTCTACTGCCTCAGGATGAATCTCCCACAAAGCTGATCCTCTGGCGAATTTATTAGTTCCCTAGTTCTAGCTATGAGATAATTATGTTTTTCTAGCTTTAAGTCAGCAGTGTGAGGATAGATCCTTGATGTTTTAGCACTACAAAACCTATAATGTTCGGAGGAATGAAGGAAATTTCTGCAAGTACTAAACTTAGTAGCAAATGTTCTCAAAAAAAAAAAAAAAAAAAAAAAGGGCGAAAAGCAACAAGATACTACAAATTGGTACATAGGCCATAAGTTTTACAACTGAAGGCATGATAAATAAGAATGAGCTGCATAGTTTAAAAAAATACAAAACTGAGCATTAACGTTTTGGTGAAGCTATAAAAATGGTTATTATTATTATAACCTGGGGACAGTTAAATTTTATCTCCTCTCAAGAAAATTTCGTAGTGACATTAACATGCCTTTTCTCAGAATGCCGTTCGAATGAAAAATTATTCGACTTAAAACAAGATCTGGCCATACATACCTCTACCACTCTGTTCCAAAATGGGTGCATCACATATATGCTCAAAGGACTCGTATCCAATGAGCTGTACTGGAAAGAAAGAAAAGAAATAACGAAATTAGAATTTATATATTAAGAGTTAATACATACAACACTTCTGTCAGGCAACAACAATAAAGTCAACGGAAGCAACGATAAATGTCAGTCAGAAATACAATTTGACATTACACTGGAAAGTCGATGTATTGGAACATTTTCTTCAATTTCAGCAACCGGATAAAAATTATCGTATAATTAGACACCTATCAACGCAGTAATTGGCAAACCACAAATTTTTTTTTTTTTTTTACAAACAATACTAATCTATGGATATTACGATATAGTGGAAGGGGAAATCAGAGAATCATTTACGTGACTTAAAACGTGATTCTCATTGGAATTTCTGCGCTCTCATGGCCTGCTTGCTCCATAGACAAACTGCGCAGACCTATAAAGAGAATGTAATCCTATGTAGATGTGTTTGCAAGATAACAAACTAGTTTCTTCAGAATTGACAACTGCGTTGACCGGACAGGCAAAAACACCTGAGAAGATTTCTGAAGGAGGAACGGGTAAAAAATCTGTGTAAATATTGCAACTAGTAAATGAGTTATTCTTCGGTATGCCATAGATGTACGCAAATCTGGCAAGGTACAGTCGCAAATTGCGTAATATCTTGACAATGACGTAGGAGGTAAGCTGTACCCAAGGAATGCATTTGAACCAAGTTTATGATCAAAGAATGTTGCTTAAAAAAAAAATCTATGTCTACTGCATAATGTCAATTTCTTTGCAATGCAATTGTTACGTAGAGAATATTCTCTATGCTACGCTCCAAGCGAAGCTAATCTGGTTATGTAACGGCACGGTGTAGTGGTGTTTCGATATGGAAAAATGCTGTTTCTAGTAAGTATTTATACGATTCAGACAGGAGCTTTCTACCCTAAAACTTTGTGATTTTAAAAATAGAATAATAATATAAGCTTAGACAAAGCCAAAGCGATCCCAGCCGACCGTGGTAGTCGTGCGGTCTTAGGCGTCAGGCCAGCAACTCGAAGGTCCAGGGTTGGAATCCCGGCTGGGGCATAGATGTTTGTAGGTTTTAGAAACTTAACAGTTAATGGACTCGAGACTGGCACAAAAACACAAAGTTTGCCAAAGCGACCCCGTAGAATATAAAATATTCATTTTAAAAACTTACAATAGGAACGACTTGTTTCATAGAAAACGTTTACTGCCATATCAATACTATCATAAACATGATGAACCCATTTCTCTCAACCTGTTTTCATAAAAGCCATTGCGTCAATTCTTCCAATGGAGGAAGCTAAGAAAATGAAAAGGATCTGCTGGTTTTGGAATTAAAGTCAAGTTTTCTCTATCCTTTTAGATAATTAGTAATCGAACTGTATTGTGACTCATCTCTGTATATACTATGGGGCATACAGACGGATTCGTAAGATGGAAAAATATAACCACATATCAACGACCTGCAAGTTTTAGTCGCCAGGTGGAGCAAACTAAGGAAATGACAAAAACCTGCCAGTTTTAAAGCCATAATTTCCCTCATCTTTTCAGACCATGAGTAAATGGTGTAGGGTTCATCTATGTCTCACTCTTGCAGTTACTGAGATCCGATGGATAGGATAAACTGTACATTTGAATTTAGTTTTTAAGGCCTTTAGGCAACCTTGACTCAAGCAGGATGGATGATGAGATGAATTGGTAGACTGAAGAAAGAAGGAAGAAATGGGAGACCCCCCCCACACACACACACATGCGCGGTGTTTGTCCACCACAAAGCCCACATGGCATGAGCTGGGATCGAACCAACGACTCCAAGCACCAGAGGTGAGCGCTATATCATTTAGCCACCGCTGCTCGATAAAATGTATTTCTTCCCCTTATTTATTATTGTTCATACGGGGGAAGGTGGCTAAATTCAATTCAAGAGCAGGTAATGTAGGTTTAGAGCAGCGTGTCAACTTGACAAGAGCAGTTGAAAATATGGTGCATTTAATGTATTGTAAATACAGCAGAGACACTGTAATCCGACACCGATCTCTATAATCTGACAAGGCCCGGCCCGTATGTATCGGACTATAGAGCCTCTACTGTATAAAAAAAAAAGCGTACGCTCACCCGCAGCAGGAACAAATCGAATAAACTTGTTTAGAAGCTGTTGCCACCGGAACAAAACATAAATAATAACATGGGCTCTATATTAAATAACGTTACAACAATATTTTCATTCATTACAGCAATTTACGATTAGCTATAAATAAATAGATAACTGATTTTACATTCAGATATTTGTTCGAAATTGCAATTCTTTATATAACTGAGAACTTCAGGAAGCTTCACTGATAAAGCGAATACGATAGCTACGGTATAAAAAGTAATTCAGATTTACGATAATCTTTTGCCTTCAGTATACGAAGACATTTTCGTTGCCAATGTCTTTTAATTGCTTAGGTAAGATGTTTCGGGCTGCGTTGCAGTTACGTCTACCCAAGACCTTTGCTCGACCCAAGAACAATCTGAACTATTCACCCTGATTATCGAAAATGCTGTTATATCATAAAACGTTATATATATCACATTTCAGCCTTCTACAGGGATCAACAGATCTCCGATTAAAAAAGAAAAATAATCCTCAATCAATGAGTACAGTAGAAATATTTTGCAATCTATATAGCAGAAGAGTGGATGCGAGATCGGGTCGAAACTGCAATAAAGACATTGAAAAACTTCATATCACCAGGAACTGACACCCCCAGCAGAATTAATTAAAGCTGAAGGAACGTCATTAGTACACTAACTGAACTTCCAAAGTAACGGAAAACATCGTAATACCCCCCTAGCAAATCGAACACTGCGCCACACATTGTCGGCAGCCAACAAGGAAAACGAGTGACAGCCTCTTTGTCCTCGCTCACTGGACACCTCAACTCACCCATATTTGATCACTTGCTCACTAGTGACGAAAAGTGGGTTCTCTATGACACTCCCAAGCGTACCGGACATTGGTTGTCGCCACGCGACCCTGTTCCTCACACCTCAAGAACACCTCTGCACCCACGAAAGATTATGCTCTCTTTATGGTGGACTTGTCGCCAAGTGGCGCATTACGGGCTCCTTCTACCTGGTCAGACCATCACTGCTGACCTCTACTCACAGCAGTTGCAAAGGGTGCACCGTGCACGTGCAGAAGGAGTCGGCATTGGTGAATCGCAAGGGTGTGCTGGTCCTCCACGAAAATGCCAAGTCAGATGTGCCAAAGAGTACCCGGGAGAACTTTCAGCAACTTGGCTGGAAAAGACTGTGCCATGCACCATATTCACCGGACCTTGCGCCAACAGATTACCACCTGTTTCATTCCCACGACAACCACATCCGTGGGAGATCCTTCGCCAATGAGGGAGACCTACGGAACGCACTCACGGACTTCTTTGCCTCGAAGACCACCACTTTTATCACCAGAGTATTGTGCAGCTGCAGGAACGTTGGCAAAAAGTGTTCGATGCTAACGGAGCTTACTTTGAAACTTAAAGGTACATACCGTCTAGTGTATTGATCTGTGTTTATCACTGTTCTCGAACGGCAAAAAAAAAAAAAAAAAAAAAGTTTTTGGTTTCCTTGTAGTTCAGGTTTATAGAAAAGGAGGAAAGTCTGAATGACAATTACCACAGAATCTCTGTACTTTCAACATGTTTCAAGCATAAAGTTTAAGAGTAATATCCTCTTAACTCAGGTAGATGAAATACCAGTAATCACCAATTTGGATTTAGAAGAAACAGATCTACGATGAACCAATATTCCCCTTGAGACCAATACCAGAGAAGAAATGGAATACAGTGGGATAGTTCACTAGTTGTTCATTGATTTTAAGTACAAGCTAGTGAGGATATATCTCGGCGACTCCATAAGCAAAATACATGTAGATAATAATATGTCAGTGTGGAGATTGCTGTGGATTGAAACAAGGTGATGCCTTGTCTCTAATACTTAAGAAAAAAGATTAGAATACGCGATTCTAAAAACAAAAGATGACAAATAATGAATAGTTTGAACCAGTTGTTTGTTTATACGGATGATGTAGCATTAATAAGGGAAAAGCCTTACTAAGTAATACTGATGCGCTAGTAGACATTTGCGCTGATATAGCCCCAGCTGATCACAGAGAAAACAAAATATATGAAAACAAGCTGAAACACAGAGGCTGAAGAAAACAGAAATATGACCAAAAACGAGATCACGAAAGTAGCATTGAGCAATGCATATTTCTATTCAGTCCGGACGATCCTAATATCGCGATTAACAGTTGTCACTGAAAACGTATAGAAATAACCGGTAATACATTATGATTGTAAAAGTTGGAGCACTATCTTGGCAGGTGAACATAAATCGCGAGTGATTAAGAATAAGGTTCTCAGAAAGACATACGGGTCGAAATTACCGAAAAATGGTGGAGGCTAGATAACAAAGAAACAGTCAAATTCACTCGACACTATAAGAAAAAAAAAAATAAAAAATAAATCACAACGGCGAAAATGGGCAGACCATGTAGCTCGGATAAGGGGAAGAACATAGATTATATTCCACTGCGGTTGGGAAGCCAGAGGAGAAAGAGGCCGTTTTGAAGACCGAAATGTCGTTGGGAGGGCAATGTTAAAGGAAATTTTCTGAGACGTGGGCGTTCATGATAAAACTTGGCTTAATTTTTGAACAGGATAGAATCCAATTGCGAACGTTAGTTACTGCGGCTATCGCCTTCCGGGTTCCTTAAGTCACAGAATGAGTTAGTTCAAGTCCTTTTTATGTGGTATTTATAACATCTTAAGGCTAAGACCATTATACCAATAAATGTTAGGATGTATTCGCTAAAGAGGGAAGGAAGAGTTTCGGGTCTTAATTTAAGGCATTAGTTCAGCATTCGCCAGGTGTAATAAATCAAGGGGAAGATCGTAGGAGAGCCGTCATGAGCAGAGGCAGTACTATCAGAAACAGTTCTTGGACCCACCACAGCCTGATAAGGTATCTGCTCGTAATAGTAATACTTTACCTTATTTGCTATTACACGTGCCAAGATCGGCAGTATGGCTTATGCCCGTCCCGATACGGGGAAGCCCCCTTAGCTTCGTCACGTTACACATCTCAAGTTACCCAGTGACCACAGCTCAGTTGATAGAGAATAAGCCTTGTTCACACGGAGCCAGCATGGAAGCGCCGTCAGTTTTAAATGAATTTTTTTCCGCGAGAAGCGATTTTCCGAGCCACCAGAGGCATATTTAATCCTGACAGTTATGTCTTTTAAACTGAACACCGAAGTAGAAAACGCACACTTCGACACGGAAAACTTCATAACCGAAGTTCAGTCAAGGACTACAATATGGCACATGACTGCTGAAGAATATTCAGAGAATTGAAGAAGAGACGCTGGGAGGAGATTGTGAACTTCTTTATAAACGAAAAAGATATCTGAAAGAATTTATTTACGGCCCTTAGGCAATATCAGGCACAGGCCGAGATAGAGTAGGGCAGAGGATGTTGGAAGGACTTAGTTTGTAGATACCATTCCATAAAAGTGAGAACAGAAAACAGCAGAAGCTGCTTCCTCCAGCATTTTCGAAACTGCTAATAAGACTAGTGGCGCGTTTAACAACTTCTGGTGGCGCTGCCATGGTGGTTCCGTATGAACAAGGGCTTAACTTCGCATTGGAAGGTCCTGCGTTTAAATTTAGTCGCCGGCCATCCGGATTTTTTTTTTTTCACGATCTTTCTTCACTCACACCAGGTAAATAGAAAGGTAACTTCAAACTGAGCCCTGGATGACTTTATTTCCACACGAGACTAAACATAAATATAGCTTACGGAAACATATAATACGCACATTTTGTATCTATGGTTCAACGTTAATGAAATAATAATAATAATAATAAAAAAATAATCAAATAACGTTTTAACTACACATGATTCAAATTTAACGTTGAAAATGTTCAAAAAGAACTCATTTTATTTCCCCATCTTTTCTTTTCATTTATTTATTTGTCACGTGCCTGCAGTTTCCTAATGATTTAAAAATATTCCCGTAAAACACATTTCGACATTGTACACAAACCACCAGCTAACCTTTCACTTTTATCATCTCAAAAGTGTCAATTATAAAAGCAATGACCTCCATATCAATTTGAAACGATATGCGGTCACTAACACTAGCATAAAAAAATTGGAATGAAAACAGTCTTCAAGCGGGATATTCTGGGAGCACATCACCCTTCGCATTCAACAATTCTAAATTAAACTTTTCGTGCGTCCCATATTTCACGCATTTCTCATGTACACCTACTTCTTCGTGTTTTGATTATTCAAAAGAATGGAATATCGAAAAAAATCATGCGACAAAGTCCAATCTTCTTCCCCTTGATCTTGTGAAAACGATTACCAGGTTCTTTAAAGCAGTGGTTTTCAACCGCCGGACCGCGGAACTCTTGTGCCGGTCGTCGCCAATAAATATATTCATTTATTTAACACTCAATCTGGAGATTTCAACAAACAGTCCAAAATTGAGATTAAAATTTACATTTCCTTTCCAAACCAAATAGAATTTTAAAATGTGCTGGCAACCTTTAAATGTTAAACTTACTGGCATCTTCCCGGTCCGTTAAAGATTTATCCTATAGTTTCCCGGTCCGTGAGTATAAAAAGGTTAAAAAACACTGCTTTAAAGCAGAGCTTTTCAACTTCTCGATACCCACGGACAGGCGATACGAAAAAAAAAAACCTGATCGGAAAGGCACATTTTTTTGTATTTTACTCATTTTTAGAATCATAGTATTACCACAGATTATATAATAATATAGACTTATCACGCCTACATATTTTTGTCTGCGCAAAGGAGCACGTGCTTTTGAAGCCTACCGCTAGATGACTCTGCTGACTACTTTCAGTCGCTGGTTCTTTCCAGTAGCTGGAGCCACCAAATGACAGGTATTACTTACTATTTACTAGTATATTAGTACTCACTTAGTTCATGGCACTGGATTTTTCTTGCGTATAAAGCTTACAGCATCTCAATTCAAGAATATCCATGCCAATTGAAATTTATATCAGTTTTTTATTTATTTCTTGGTAATACAGAATCCACTAAACTTCCATGCAAGTTAAGAAATTTCACACACATTGACAACGGTGCAATATACTACATTTAAAGATGTTATGAACATTTTCGAAATTTCCAGAGCCAATGAGATACGTCTGGTGTTCTAGAACATTCTAGACATGACAGTCAGTTTACAGCTTATTTGAAGTTCGAGCGATGGCAGCATATTTTCTGATTTTATTTGTTGTTGGAATGTAACTGCAAACGTAATATTTTAGCTGTCAAAATCAATACAATTAATTATTAAACGGAATAGAATGACATGTTATAGATAATAGGTCTGATAACTAAGATTCGCGGACCGGCGATTGAAGACCGTCAGCAAGTTAAAGAGTACTCGATTCGTCACTGTCTGTGTTCCCCCCCCCCCCTCTTCCTTTCAACATTATCATCTATATATACTTGCTCAGTAAATAATGCTCTAACCCAAGGATACCCTATTTTCCGGTCGACGTACTAGTGAGTAGTACGATCATATTACTTACTCTAGGGCTTACGGAACTCGCAAGTTCATCGTTGCAGTAACAAACGTTCGCAGTATGATTCTATCTAAAGCAAGATCACGCCAGTTTTCATCACAAACACCTCCTCCTCAAAGATTCCTTCTAATATTCTTCTCCCAACGTCGTCTCGGTCTTTCCATCTGACTTTCCAACCAAGATTAAATATAGCTTTCATTTTTCTCCCATCCGAGCTACAAACGTCGCGATTTCATTATTCTTATAACATCGGGTGAGTCGTACAGTCCGTAAAGTTCTTCATTATGCAGTCTCCTCCATTCTCCAGTCATCTCGTCCCGTATTTCTTTCTCAAGACCTTATTTTCAAACACACGTAATTTATGTTCATCTGCTAGGGTCATACTCCAACTTTCGCAATGGTAAAGCACTACCGGCAGAGTAATTAACCGTTCTGTGCATTTTCAATTTCAATTTCAATTCTCTTGTACCATCATATAATGATTTTTAATGAAAATTTTAATAAAAAAATTAATGAAGTATGTATTAAACTTTCAACAGTTCGTCTGACTGAGGGTTTCCAGAGTTTCATCAAATTCCGGGATGGTACCTTAAGTAAGCTCCTGGCCGATACCTTTCCCGGCCTCTACCCTACCCTATACCGACCCACGCCAGGGATGCCAGAAGACCATAAATAAATTCAAATTCTAACTTGCCTTAATCTTACGAAAGTAAACTTAATATAAATGCTGAAATCAATCATAATAATCAGAACTCAAACACCGGTGGGGATTATCTACAGTACGTTAAAAGATATCGACGAAAGGTAGGTAGGAATTCATGATAAAAATTCGCTTGACCTTGCCCTGGATAAAATCCAATCGCGAACGTTTGTTACTGCGATAAACTCTCCCAGGTTCCGTAAGCAATAGAGCTAAGGCCACGGAACTTATAATCTTGTCTTTACACATTACTGTTTCGCAGTAGTCGTTAATTCTATACAAACACCGATAGGTACTTTACCACTGAACAATGTTAACGATTACACATTAAAACAAGCCTCTCAATTCAATGATTTCAACTCGTGTGTTACCTTGATTTGTGAGCGGATTCAGGTAACACAAAAAAAGAGTTTCCTTCACAGAAATAACAGAAACTTCTTACACAGAAATATACTTCTTAAATTTGATCAACTCGACCCAAAGTATTACGACAAAAAAAAAAAAAAAAAAAAAAAAAAAAAAAAAAAAAAAAAAAAACCACCAATACAATTTTATTTAAGAAGATATCTTGTCTAATGACGTTGTACAACCTACACTGGTTAGACCAACATTCGTTGTTCTTTCGTCGTTTCAATAATTGTATTTAAATTATAACTTTTGGCTTGCCTCAATGTATGGGAAATTGTTCTATTGTTTACGTCCACACACAGAACAAAGACTTACATAAAAATCATTTCCTTGATAAATTTTAAAAAGGAATGAATAATGGGGAAACAATCCATAACAAAACATCCCTCCAATGACACAAAATTATTATATATTTCAATGTTCACAAATTCAAGTTCAAAGAACATAAGATGCATTAGAGACGAAACTCGTATTACGAGGCCCTATGTTATGCCGAGACGAGCGTACGCCATATCGCCCATAAATTAATCCAATTAATTAACGAAGCAATTTTATTGGCGCTTTCATTTAATTCTTCTCTTTTTCAGTTTCAAACACTATTGCGTACCTTCGTAAACCAGAATTTATTAAAACAAGATTATTCACGAAATCAGAAACTGTCAGGTAACTTGAGTATCTTAAAACAACTACATCATCGATATCAGCAACGTCTTTAGGAGGGGTTAGACAGGCCCGTAGCCAGAAAGAGATGAAGCCCTCCCCTTCAAAATTTTCTTTGCCTCCTAAATACCAATTTTCGTGACCCATGTTCCCCTGTACAATTTGTGGCCAGCGATGGGCCCAACGCTAGACTGTGATAAACTAGTAAATCAACTGAAAATCCTACACCGCGGACCATCCAATTGAATGAAGCTGCACCATAGTCACATTTGCGGATGATACGGCCCTGTTCGCAACCAACAAGACTCTCCGATATGCCACATCTGCTCTACAAAGACAACTAATACTTCTACAGAGATGGGACCACCAGGTGGCGAATCAAAATTAGTCCCGCAAAGAGCCAAGCCATAGTATTCACAAGACCACGACCATTAACCCTGCACAATAAACAAATCCCCTACACCCGCACCATCAAGTACTTGGGCCTCACCATGGACGCCAAGCTCACCTTTCAAACTCAGCTAAAAGCCCTAGCACTCAAGCCACTCAAATTCTCAACCCGCCTCAGAATATACCAGCTTAATGATACGATCCCTCCTGATGTATGCATCCCCATCCTGGCTCCACGCAGTCCCAACCCACATCAACCACCTCCAAGTCGCCCAGAACAAAGCATTAAGAATCATCACCGGCCATGACCGGTACAACAGGATTATCCAGCTCCACGAAGACGCCGATGTACCCTATATCCTGGACCACCTTGAAAGACATCAACAGAACTTCTGGAAGAAGACAAGAAACTCACACCACCCAGAGATCAACACCATCGCCACAGAACCACCCAGAAGAGCCACGAATCCAGTAAAGCCTCGAATCCAATAACAGCAAAAACACCCTTCATCTTTCCAATCCACTACCACCAGTAAGGAATCAAAAAAGACCAAACACACCCAACAAAAAAAGAAACATTAAGTAAGTGGGGGGAAAGAGCAAGTGCGACAGTTGCACCTGCTCCCAGTAAGGAAAAAAAGAAAGGGAAAAGACGCATAAAACCAAATAAGAAAGAAGCCCCGTTACGTCATACAAAATAAAATTATCAAGAACGAAAATTGGATTGTTCGTGTTATTACAAGGCCGCTTACCTCATGCAATTGCAGAAGGTCAAAACAAATACAGGAAGCGCCGCACTATAAATATTTGGAACTTTTTTTAAGTTGTATTTTTTATACTTCCGGAAACACTACCGAGTGGTCGTATAGCATTCGGGAGGTCCTGGGAACGATCCCAGAGACGCCTATACTGACAGGTTTTTCCAGGTCTTCTTCTGTCACACCAGGCAAATGCCGGGATGGTACCTACAATGCGATGCTCTAGCTGACTATCTTCCAACATCCTCTCCCGCACCCCTTTCGGGCCTATGCCTTAGATGCCTAAAGACCATAAATATGTTTTTAAAACTACCGGAAACAGTTCACGTTTCCGGAAGGCGTATTTCACTTTCTCCCGCACCCCACCTGTTTCCCTGGGTCACACGCGAAGTATCCCGGTTTATTAAATATTCCTTAGCGTGTTTATTTCAAATCAATAATTTGTTTAATATTCATTCAGATTCATTGGAAACACACGATGAGAAAACTTCCTAAACGGAGAAGTCGTATAAATGGGCGAGACTCAAAACGCAATGCAGATTTGAAACGAACACTCCTTCGTCCAATCATTTCTATTTAGAACCAGCTGGTTTGCCCGCCCGTTTGTCTGGGGTGAATAAAATATGTTGGTAACAGTCATCGAGATAGGGAGCCGTTGTTAAGGAGTGCCAAATTTGACCACTTGGAGGTAGTCAACCCGTCGAACACCATTGCAGTGTGGGTTGCCGCGTGCTTTGCTTTAAACATTTCCATCCGCCATTGGAATTAAATAAATAATTAGATGGTTGATTATTGTAGAATCAAAGTTATATGATAACATCTCAGCCCGATCCAGTGTCTGATCATGTGCGAAAAAGCATTCAAATCGGTACAGAACTCTTGACGCTCACGCACACAGTCACTTTCAATTCTATAAACTGAATTTTTTAAATAATGCCACAAACTGTGGAAGGTACATATACATTTAAAAAAAGACAAAATACTAATTATAAATTTAATAAATCGAAACAAGTGTAAACCAAAGTTAGTTTAACACCGCCACAGATAACGCAATATCTTGGCAAATAATTACGTATGTAGTATTGCCTTAACAAATCAAAATCAAAGTTGTAGGAAAATCAAGGATGTAGAAGTATTTAAAGCCTTTACTGAAACATGTCGTGACCCAAGTATGGAAGGTTTTTCCTTCAACCATGCTATATCTCAAACAATTTTTTCAGCAATTTAACAATGAATTTGTTCTCACAATTGTGAACAGAATGAAATATTAAACAATGCCATATCAGCTGTCACGCAGTACATGAAAGAAAGAAAACACAGTTCCTTGAAAATTCCAGTAATAAGCGCATATAAAAATTTCTATTCAGGAATTACTCTTCACTTTTAAATTTCAGTTTGGGGCTGGAAAAAAAAAAACTCTTATCTCTCCTAGTCTTAACATCAAAGGATTAACTTGACGGAAAGGAGCTTCAGGATTGAAGCTTTGATACTGAAATAATCGACTGGCTAGTGCATTACTAAAATGCCATGTAGTTAAAAATCTCTTATCTTCAAAACAACAACACATCGGCATTTCCTTCAGCAGGCACAAAGACATTAAAATTCCTCAAAGAACATTCGAATCAATTCAAGGGAATGGCTGAAGACCAATGATTTGATTCGCCTAGAACAAGTACGCTTGTAACAACAAGTAAGCAAGGCACACTACTAGTTTCACTGATTATACTATGCAAGCAAAATAAAATGGCAGATCACTAGGTATAGGATATCTCTCTTGTTGAGTGGTTAAGCTCGCGAGATTTGGAACGGCACTGGGAAAGCAATCAAATTCCAACCCTGCTGCCAGTCATACTGAAATTTTCAAGGGCTTCTCTGCGTTTAGCCACGAGTTTTGTACCTAGTTGAATTGAATTTATTTATCACTTTTTGGCAATCTTGGCATTGGCCACGATAGGATAAAGGGAGGAAGTAGGGCCTACTTTGAAGGTACTATCTCATTTGCCTGGTGTGACAGGTAAAGCCTGTCAGGTTGGATGCCCATGAGTTTCTTCCCACGACCATAAGATTACTGACGCTCTACCAAATGAGCTAAGTCCGGGTGGTCGACAGGTTAGTGCGCTCGCTTTTTGTCCACGTGTTCAAGGGCCGCATGAGTCCCTTCAGGCTCGAACGAAGTGCTTCGGGCTACCTTACACAAAAAAAAAAAAAAAAAAAAAAAAAAAAAACTTCAGATGCATCGAAGCTTACCCTCTTGCTTAGGACGTTATTAGCAATTCAATCCCTGAGTATGGTATCCAAATAAAGGCATTGGCCATTCCAGTCCCCAAAATAGTTCGCCAAGGGACGTAATCCCTCCAATATACGACAGTCTTGCCCAAGTTTAAAAATGACGGTAACGAAGGCAAAATTGATTGAAACGGTCAATACTAACGTTAAATGGGGTTACTTGAGACAAAAGTACCGAGCCGCCGTAGCTCAGTGGTAGAGCGTTGGCGTAGTATTCGGGAGGTCGTGGGTTCGATCCCAGAAGCATTCAAAGTGAACCCTACGCAATAACACAAAATATGTCCATTCTCAAGAGATAAATTTGTGCCCGCTACACTAATATATCACATGGTGTCGACATGACGAGACGAATAACCGACCTCCGAACTTCCACTGAAAACATTACACATGACAAAATGCGTACGAAAATTATCTATATATTATCTTCTAATTAATTACTATCTTATTTCGCTTCAAGGTTATTGAATGAACTGAACAGTGTGTGTTCCATGAATGAAGGCGTGACTTACAAATAAAACAAGAAAACTGAACTCGATGTACGATTAACTATGACAACACCGACGTGACGCACTCGAAGGCCGGAAATATTACCTGATAACCTTCTTTCACAATATTCTCCCAAACAATTTTCAAATTTTACTACGTTTTTTTTTTTACACAACGATTTATTTAATAAATTGTGTTTATGAGCTGTACTATTGAATAAGTCCGTTAAATACATGCAAGATGACGCTCCTGAGAGAGCATACTTACAGGGTAGGGAATGGAATACGGGCCTCAGTTGAGGTACTATCTCAGCAATCGCTTGCCCAAATTGAGGGAAACCTCACTATAGGAGTTTCGCCACGAGCTCAAAAAGCATTTGCACGACTTCACATTATTTTCAAAAATAAAAAATATATACATATATATATATATAAAACAGACGGCAAGCGAAGGTGCCTCTCATAAATAGAAAATCACTAATGTTCAAGAAAACTTTCTGGGAATAAAGTCTGGTTCTTCAAATTGGATCCGGAGACAAAACAGCTTAAGTAGGAAGCGGTATGAAGAAAGGAGCAACCCCGCCACAGAAAATTTAACGTTTACTCAAAGTTGAATGCAATTGATCCTCCGATAGGGTGCGGATCCCTTGCGCATCAACTGCACAATTTTGGAATATGCAGTTTTGGATACAGCAGGTTTCACGTCTTTGAAAGTACCATGCCGCCTCAGTCCTACTATTAATGGTACTGGAAATATCAAGCTCTCAAATTCATCTTACCACACTTTCGACAGCCCATAACGTCGAAACGGAGCATATGTGCACCCCCGATGGTCCATATTTTGTTCCTCTTATTTTCATGTCAGGAATCTCGTGAAGTGGTTGTGCCGGTGTTATTTTGCAACACCCTGTATATGTATTTTATTTTGACGAATGCTTGAATCTAAAATACCACGTTATATTCTTGAAACGAAGAAAAGTAACGTAATTCCCACCTCCAGCCCATAGCCCCCCACTACACTTTTTTTTTCCTGGTATGTGAATAAATTTCTACTTTCTTCTCGAATCTGGAACGTTATAAGTTCACTTTTTGCTGAAACTTTTTTTTTTTTTTAACGGAATTTAAAAGCAATACGTTGCTTTCCCAATTCAAGACTTTGAACTGAATTCCAAGTCTTCTATGAATGATTGATAAGGAACTTAACTTTGAACAAGTTCCTTTTCCTTTCTTCTTACGAACTTTCCCAAAACTGCTTGTTACAACTCTTTGTTAGTTCTTAAAGCACTACATACATCTATCTTGATGCCTGAAAAGAACAGACTTAGAACCCCAGATTTATCGCATTACTAGGATTCGTTTACCATCGCAGGAAGGGGAAAAAATATCAGATCAAATATTACAGTACCAGTATCAGATGTTTTTAAATACCGTGAACATGATACAAAGTGATTAACTAGTCCTCACTACAAGACAACTAAACACGTATTTGGGTAGCTAAGACGAGATAATAAACTCCCAACAGGTTCATACACTCAAATTCATTACAAATGATCGACAGATAAAATCAACATATAGTAGGCACACCATATGCAACATGCATTTTAATCCTACATCGAATCTAGCCTAGGTCATCACTAGGGCCCGAAAGTTGAGGAAAAATCCTTTTCTTTACGAGTGCCCAAAGACGAAGCTTAGCATAATATATGTTCATTTTGGGTCATTGTAGGCCAGAAAATGGTGAGTTTTATTGGTCCTTTTTTGCCTTGTTCGGCGTTTTTTTGCTTATTGGTCTCTTTTTAAGCTTTTTATGGGTCTTAACGGATTTTTTTGCACTTCATCTTTCGACTACATATTTGCTGGCCATTCTCAACTCAAATCACCACATCAGTCCCGGGCGGTTTCCTGGGACGGCGCCCTCAGGGTGGAAGGAAGCTAAAAAAAATTAGCAAGTGTTTTGTACTTTTTCTGTACAGTTGCATCATCATCTTTTTCCACTAGGGAGAAAAGGGAATTTCGTAGCACTAGGGTGCGTGTTGTATGTTTAGCGCTGGATGGCGGGAACTTCGCGCAGACCATAACAGCTGCTTGAGACTATATTGCAACTCAATCGCATTAGTACCCACCCCTTCCTCTTTTTAAAAAATGGCTTTAAATTATTAAAATCACTGTAATAAAATGTAAACTATAGGCTAGGACTAGGAAAGGGGCAAAAAGTCTCTTTGCCCGGGTGAAAATTTTGCCTTGGGCCGCTCTTGGAAAACGCCCAGCCCAGTAAAGAAAAATTATTTTAATACGTCGTGCTAGTCAAGGCTGACGAATTCACATCCGGCGGGGAAGTCATCTTGTTCTTCATCTACAATTTAAAGCATAAAATATTCTAATCCTTTTTAATTACGTGCCAACTGATACGCGGATCAATTATGATTTCAGGGTGTTACGGCCCAATGTGGTGTCCTGGGCTCCTCCAAAAGTATCCTGGCTCCGGGTGTTCTCCAAAATGTAGGACTTCACTTGGACAACAGAAACAATGTAACAAAAATGCAAACAAAGACAAAGCAAAGCATTTCATTGATATAGTTTTTTTTTTAACTGTATATTGTATACCACCAGAAGTTTATATTTCTTACGCATTATATTCATTAAATATGTAATTTTAATTAAATTGTATCTTATTTTTAAGTCCTTTTTTCTTTAGATAATTGTAGGTCTTGTTTAGGCAATTTTTAGGTCTTCAACTTCCGAGCCCTAGTGATCACAAATTGTGTAACATAGAGGGCTTAGAAAGTGTCATCGATCTTTTTCTATAAATCTGAGTATACATCGAAAGGCTCATACAAGCGATCTTTCAAGAACCGAAGAAACAAAGTGCAGATGCAATATCAAATACAATTCAGAAGAGTAAGAGGAACTACAGTCCGGGAAAGGAGGTAACCTTAAATCGTGGCGCAGTGGTGGAATGGCTTGTAAACTGAAGGGTCTTGAGTTCTTTCCTTGTTTTATATTACAATATAAGAGATACAGTCAATCAATATTTATTTATACACTGTTGAAATATAGACAAATAACAAATACAACCCCCACTGTCAAATCTCTCTCTTCAACAGCTGAAGAGTGGACCGGAAATACTTTATGGCTTATACTTCAAATTGAACCTTATTACAAATCACTTGGCGAGGTTGAGACAACCTTTCCCATGCTATATTCTCGAGTCCATAACAGAGACTTTTCTCTCCCGCACACTCACGTCTAAACCACAAATATCTGGATGGAACCTTATCCAGTGTTCTGCGGTTTTCTACCCAAACGTTGCCACTTCTTTTTCCAATATTCTTATCTTCCTTCTTTTCAATTTCTCTCTGTGGTCGTTGGAAGTTCATAAGCATTCAAACGATGGGGGTTGATCGGACGAGGGAAAAAATATATATATTACCACCTTCCTCTTTTGTTATCTGCTTTGAGAAAGTGGCAACGCCGAAGAAAATTTCTTGTCGAAATCTTTCTGACGGTGGATGTCAATGTCGTTCGCAAGTGGTGTGGGAGCCGGATGTCCTCCAGACCGTGGATCTAAGATTTTTAAGAAAAGATTCGGAAAATATCTAGTCTTATCATTCATAATTGCACTTAAAATTCCTCATTCGTACGTGATTATTATGATCTTGTCTAAAACATAAGGTTAATTAAAACAGGCTGACAAGGCTATTACATAAGAGTGAAAAGCATGTGACTGGACGGGGATCGAACCTGGGACCTTTGGGTAACCGTCCCAATGCGCTAACAACTGTCCCACCCAGTCGATCCGCTTCCCAACCACACACCTTCCACTTCTTACGTCGATTTTCTCTCTCGAAACTACCTGGATAGTACCACAGCTCCCAGTTGTGTTTGGACTTTCCTGCGTCTCATAATAGTGAACATCTCACACGGACGAAATAATTTCCAAGTTGGAATGGAGGAAACTTCTGATTTTTATACACCAAGCATCTTAGAATCTGCTTCAAGCAGAGCATTATAAAAACACTTAGAATCTGCTTTATCGGTTCCTGAAAGGTGAATTTCCCCCTGGACATACCCGAAATATGAAGAGTACTTTTATTAATTTCTCGCATTTTTCAAATTTCTCGTCAATTACACGTATAAAAATGCAGTAACAAGTAATGCCATTAATATGCACGATGTTAGAACAACATATCTTTATGTGCAGAACATTCCTGATAGATGACTGTACTTTAATATTTCAATGATTACTACTGGGAAAAAACAAAACTACTGGAAATATTGTTCAGCTCAATTTTGAATACTATTCATACGTTCGTTTGAAAATGTGCAACTCACAATTATGTTTGTAAAATATATATTACATTGACAATTTACTCTCTTTTTTCGTTTCTTTTTTAAATAGCATATATGACTAATAAAAGTTCATAATCAAAACTCCTAAAAGAAAGAAAACAATGTTCCCTAAAAATATGATTAAACAGAGGTCAACTTTAATCGTGCAACAGTAGTTAGGCCTATAATATTTCATAAGAATGCTACCTAGGCATTACGATTCACACAGTCAAGCTTTGTAAAGTTAACCATTAACGAACATTGCCTGACACGAGGATAGACTTTATGGTTCAGTAAAAACGTCCATATTTTATAATTTACAACTTTTTAAAAATCAACTACAATGCACGTTGTGATCCACGGCTAACGATCAGTTTGAACAAACAAACAACCTTCAACACTATCAAACTGATGTGTCTCTCCTAAGTCTGGAAAACGTCTTTATCTTCTTGAACGGCGAACTGTTTTCCGACTGTCGACAGCACAATAACAACACTGGCACTCTTGTAAACCCAGAAGGAATACCGCCACAATCTTAGTGTCGCCGAACTCGTCTCATTACCCCCAACAACACGGTATACATGATGAAGGTTATGAATTTTTAGTTTCCGAAAGAGTTGAGGAAGAGATTGATCACATGTTTTACATGGAATATTGTACTGAGTACGAACATATGCTCTACTAAGAAGTGAGGGCAACTGGAAGTGTTTGAAATGTGGACATGGAGAAGAATGAAAAAAAAAATCAACTGGATACAGAAGATGCGGACTGAGGAAGTGCTGAAGAAAGTAGGTGAGAGACAAATAATACTAGCGACAATAAAGTGAAAAAGAAACTGATTAGGACATTGGTTGCACAGAGATTGCATACTGAGGGATGCAATACACCGTATGATTGAGGGGAGAAAAGAGGAAGCATCCAACTCCTTGTAGTTATCAGGATGATAAATCTCATACTGAGAGAAAAAGAAAGTAGCTAAATCGCGATGGAGAGGGCTTAGCCTGCATTGAAGAACCTGCCGTTTCCGGCATCTTTGGCTCAGACCAGAATGGAGAAGGTATCGGTCAGGTACTTTCTTAAGACACCATCTCGGCATTCACCTGATGAAACAGGAAAAAAAACTTGAGAAACTTCAATCAGGATAGTCGGCCGTGAGGTCCAAACCCACGTAGTACCTACCCACTGCCACTCCAAACCCCGCGACGTTACCGCCTGAACTACGGAAGCTGGGTAAGCAGAACACCTCTCTTACTTACTTACACATACACAAACCGAGAGGGAAAGACTGAAGATATATTCACACTATCCGTTCAGACACGGCATGTTAATATAACGTTTCAGTTGAGACAAAAACCGTGATTCGTACATCCGGCATTTCCACTGACAATTGCAAATAGTTCGTATTGATATAATGTCCTCGGATTTATCTGGAGAAGATTTATGCTGTGCATCACTACGACTAGATAAAGAGAATAGAAAAAGAAGACATGCCGTCGTTACAACGTTGAAACAAAAAAATCCTATTTCCTTATTCTCATTTGCAATGTATGAAGGCCAAACTCTGAGTGAAATCACAGGTATAATTATCTGTGCTGTAATTCATACTAGCCAACGCCTCCGTTCAAACACATTTCGAAGCAGACAAAATGTTCTCTCGAGAGAATGTCCGACGAAAGGTGTCTGAAGGGATACTCTATGGTGTATATGAACTTTTGTCCGAACAAAAAGTTACGTTACCGCACCGTGTCTGAACGGATAATATCAATTAACCTTGAAGCGTCTTAAGGATGTGCAACACACAGAAGATGCTACAGATTCTTCTTCTCATGTGCTCATCAATAATTACATTGTTTGTATTGTCCCATGACGGAAAGATTCACATGTATCGAATTCAAAAGCCCACAAAGGGATATGCTCTTTATATTTACATTATTCGAAGAAAAGCTGTATTCTGAACCAATATGTCCAACGTCATTTAGTAACCGATCACTCAGCCCTCGTAGTCCAGGCGTTAACATCGCAGACTTTGCATAGACAATCGATAAGTACGTGGGTTCGAACCCCACGGCCGACCACCCTGACTGAGGTTTTCCAGGGTTTTTCTCAGTTCCACCAGGCGAATGCCGGAATGGTATATTAAGAAAGGTCCTGGTCGATACCCTCCCCATCCCGGCCAGAAATAAATTCAAATACATCTACTGCCTAATCACAACACAAAAGATTTGAACCATGTAGTTAAAAAGCCGAAGTGTGAATCACTGTCTGGTACAATAACGGTGCGATATCTGAATTCGGTAAAAACGAGCCTAAGAAAAAGTGACAAGAAACCTCTTTTCTACAATACAGTCATTGATAAAGAGACCATCAGATTTATAGTAAGAGCTATACGTACTAACACCCATTCGTTTTTACCTGGTCTATAAACTTGAGCAGTGTGTGTGTGATATTTAATGCAATGTTAGAAACTTAGTCTTGTTACCACAGAAACTGTGCGTATTTCAACATGAGTGTGACTAAAGACCTAAGGGTATTTTCCCTGGAATAGCTTGTCAAGTTTGCCTGGATTCAGTTTAATCGCTCGTTCCTCATGCTTGGAAATGTGTATAATACTTAAGTACTCACACGAAATGTTCGTTCTCAACATCATTTCTATCTCTCGAAACTAAGTTTGATTCAGCGATCTTTTGTATACAGATCATTACGATCATATAATTTTCTTCGGTCGCTACCACACCGAAGGAAAAGAAAGTTCCAAATGAATGTTAAATGAAGCACTTCATTGTCTTGCTTTACAGTTTTTTTTCGTTTCTGTATATTAATTTTGTTGTAAGAAAGGTGTAAACTGGCGTTTGCTGTATCAGTGCAACTTGTAATAAATAAAATAAGTACCGTTAGCATGGAAATGACAAATACTTTTAATATTTTAATCTGTTTAAAGTCATAAAAGCACTTCCCTACTTCGTTATGTCAAGCTTGGGTGGACTGGATCAACTACTCCTGTAGGAGTAATATTCAGTCAGTCAGTCTCGCTACAATGGAAACGGAAGGCCTGTATGTTCTACCCTTTTAATATGATTAAAACCAGTACAAGTTATAACAAGCAAAAACGAGGTCACGGAAGAAATAAAAAGTCGCTTAGCATCGGGTAACGCATGTGTCTAGCCAGTCCAGTCCAGAAACTCCTAACATCGCTATTAATATCAAGAAAGTTGAAAATATACAGAAAGGTTATTATGCGGGTAATATTTTACGGTTGCGAAAGTTGGAGTATGACCCTATTATCCGTCCAGACTTAAAGAATATACTGTTGATCTTATGGCAACAGTGATGCGGGTTTGACAGCTACATAAATAGCGAAACTGAGCTCGCTGCAGCCGTTCTCTCACTTCGGCTTGCCATAATAGAGCGGCAACGCCTCAGTTGCTGTTAGTTTTTCTCCCTCTTCCCCCGTCTAGTTTTTCAAATGGAATTTCCTTATACTAGATAGTTAAATATGGGTAAATGAAGAAAGAAATTAGGGAATTAATTTTCGCACCAATGTTAAATATAAAACCTTTTCGTGAGATCATTCAAGAGAAATAACAGTACAGAAATTTAATGTGCTTCAGAGGGAAGTACCATAAGTAAAACTGCAGCTGTTGCTCATAGCTGCAACAGTATAGACCAAACCCAAAATCGGTAATAGCAGATGAACATAAATTACAAGTGTTTTAAAATAAGGTCTTGAGAAAGATATACGGGCCGAGATTACTGGGGAATGGAGGAGACTGCATAATGAAGAACTTCAAGGACTTACATGATGATGTAAGAATAATGAAATCGCGACGACTAAGGTGGGCAGGCCATGTAGCTCGGATGGGGGAGAAACGATGATATTATACCCCATCGTGGTTTGTAAACCGGAAGAAGAGAGACCGAGACGACGTTGGGTGGATAATATTAGAAGGGATCTTTGAGATGTAGCTGTTTGTGATGAAAACTGGCTTGATTTTGCTCTGGACAGAATCCTAACGCGAACGTTACTGCAGCGATGAACTTGCGAGTTCCGTAGTTAGTTTCACATTGGCGGTTAAGCTTTACATAATCATACAGAGTATGAATGTAATTAAATCTAACTGTGTCACGTGAGGCGCAAATGTAAGTTTCAACAAATAAGTCTTGCTAGCATAGAAATGGTAAGAAGCTGAACGTTCTGATGGATCACAAAGGGTGGTGCACTCAACCTAAATAGCTATTTTGGGCAGAATAGGTCCAGTCACCCTGACGAATAAGTGAACATGTCTCTCTTAATGTACCTTGTCGCCAATCTCAGACAGTATTAGCAATGCGTATAATGGAAAAAAAAAAGTCTACCACCTGACACGCTCTCGGTGTAAGTGTTAACGCAACATAAAACAATGCTTTCACTCCACGTTGAGGCCAGGTACAGGGAGTGAGTGACCTTTTCGTCGAGATGGAGGGAAGAACGATCCGAGTTCTCTGAGTTAAAGTAAGGTACAACTGATAATTCAATGGGGTTCGGTTTACTTTATCTACTTCAAAGAGGGTAATACTTACAGGAGAAAGTTGTTAGGAAAGTGTGTAGCGGTGTTGAAATGCAAACTAGAAGCAGTGTAATAAGACGCAGATAACAGGCCTGCATTGGGCTATATGAGCTTTCGCTATACCTGAGGATCGGGAGTAACTGACTGTCAACTGTGAAAAATGCGTACTCGGTATATTTACTAATAAAATAACCGAAATTGATTTTTCTAACCTAACCCACTAAGTTAACTTAT